>PVKE010003733.1:0-69872 GCA_004027555.1 Craseonycteris thonglongyai
AGAGAGTAATTATTTTATCTTCAGTGCATATTTATTTCTATTTTACTCTTGACAGATAGAAAGAGAGACAGAGACAGAGACAGCTAGAGAACCGAACTGTGGGAACTCCCCAGTTCAGCATGTGGGTCCTGCCTGGGCCGGAGCCGGGATTCGATCCTCGGTCCTCGTGGCCTCAAAGCGAGCGCTCAACCCACTGAGCCGTCCCGGCTTTCCCTAGTTATTTTTTTTTAATATGCTCTCAATACCTTGCTCCATTTCTTCTTCTTCTCGTACCCCTATAATCTGAATGTTGTTATGCTTGATGTTTTCCCAGAGGTCTCTCAGGCTTTCTTCATTTCTTGTAATCCTTTTTTCTTTTTGTTCTTCCAGTTGGGTGTTTTCTGCTACCTTGTCTTCCAGATCACTGATTAGATTTTCTACTTCATCTAACCTGCTATTGATTTCTTCTAGAGTAGTCTTCATTTCAGTTATTGTATTCTTTATTTCTGAATAGTTGTTTTTTATAGTTTCCATGTCCTTCTTTATGGATGCTCTTTGTTGAAGTTTTTTCTAAATTCTTTAAGCATTCTTATAACCTGTGCTCTAAACTTCTGCTCTGGTAGGTTGATTACTTTCACTTCATTTAGCTTTAATTCTAAAAGTTTCTCTTGTTCTTTTGTTTAGAACATGTGTCTCTATTTCCTTTATCTAGATTTTTCTCTGTGCTTTTTTCTATGTAATATATATCTTATGGCTCTAAGTCTATGCTTGGAGGCCTAACGTAGTATGTGTCTTATGTGATCCAATGGTCCAATTTGTCTGAACTCTTGTGCGTGTATCTAGAATTGTTTCTTTGAGTGTGTTGTGTGTGTACTTTAGTTGTACTTGAACATTATGCTGCTCTTAGAACACTACCAGCTGACCAGGGAGAATGGCGCAGCAGCACAGAAGGTTCTCTGGTCTGCTACAGGTAGCTACACCTGCTGAAATATTAAAGCAAGTCTTCCACTGTTAGTAGAGTGAGCTCCATAATTCAGCCACCTATGGTGCCTCCATGTAGAGATGGCAGCTTTCTAACAGCCTACTGTTTACTTTGGGGTCAAAAAAATAATAAAAAGGAAAACAAAGAAATATACATAAAAAAAATTTCTGAAAGCCCCGTGGTCTGCCTCTTGCAGCACACTGTTAGGTGTCCTGAGGGTCTAGGGAATGGCAGTGCAGCACTGAGAGTTCTTCAGGCAGCCTTAGACAGCTGCTTCTGCAAAAGACCAAAAGAGAATCTTCTCGCACTAGTAGTGGAGGTTGGTGATTGCTTGGCCACCTGGAGTTCTCCTATGTGAGTAGTGCTGTTCAGGTTGCTTGTGTACTTTTTGAAAGAAAAGGAAAAAAAATTAATAACAATATGAAAATAAAAATAAAGATTAAAAAATAAAGTAAACATAGAAAAATTAAAAATATATACAAAAATTTTAATTAAAAATTAAATTAAAAATGTAGTTTAAAAATAAAGAAAAATAAACCCCCCCAAAAAGAAAAAGAAAATAGGTAAAATAAAAATAAAAGAAAAAACAAATAATATGAGAAGGTGTAAGCCCTGTGGTAGAAGAGAAAGAGAAAAAAAAGAAAAGTACAAGTTAAAAAAAGAAAGAAAAACAATTTTTTCTTTCTTTCTCACTGTTGTTTCAAACCCTGCAATCTGTCACTCACAGCTCACTTTTAATTTCCCTGGAAGAGCATCAGACTGGCACTGAAAGCTCTCCAGGAATCACAGACGTGCTCCTAGAAATGCCTACAAGAGCATCTTCCCTCTACTAGTGAGTGAGGCTGATCTTTCAGCCAAACAGAGTTGGATAGTGTAAATCTCTAATGTGTCTGGACATACTTTCAAAGAGAAAGAAGAAGAAAACAAAGCAGAGAATATTATAATATTAATGAAAAATACAATAAAGTAAAAATATGGATAAAATGGAAATACTAAAATATATATAAGTATACAAATTAAGAAAGTTAACAAAAATAAAATTTTACAAAGGGAAAAAAGAGAAAAAGTAAAAATTTAAAAAATGGGGAAAGCTGGGATGGCTCAGCAGGTTAAGAGCTTGCTTTGCAGCCTGGGAGCCCATGGATGGAATCCTGGCCCTGACCCAGGTGAACCCATATGCTGAACTGGAGTGTGCCCCCAGTTCAGTTCTTGCTGGGGCCTATGCAGGAGGCTCTCGGCCCAGTTCCTGCCCTGCGCAGCCCCACACCCACCTGTGGAATGAAACTATATGGAAAACTAATGCTTTCAACTATGGAGACTGCTTGGACCCTTCCCCTTCTCTCTGTTTCTGTCTGTCTGTCTGTCTCTCTCTGTCAGAAAAAAAAATTAAAAAGAAAAAATAAATACATAAATAAATAAATAATGAGAGTTTGTAAATTTCTTGAGAGCCTGGCAATTTTTCACTAGTATCTCATTCTTAACTGTGTGAGGGGAGATGCAGCATACCAATGAACTGTCCTCAGGAAGCCTCAGTGAGCTTTTCCTGCCTAGGATAAAAGAAAAAGGAAAAAAGAAACATCTGCTAGTAGGGTAGGGCTGAATGCCCCATTGGGTTTGAAGGGAGAAGCCTGGTCTGGACAATTCCTTCAGAGTTCCCTTTTTTGTTCTGCAGGTTTTGCTTCTCTGCCTGCTCTATAGGATTCTGTAAAACCAGTTTCACAGCTGGGGTCAGAGGGTGGGCACTCAGCAACCCACAGCCCCCTAGGATATATAGCTTAAGTTGTGTTGGGTGGAGTTTTCAGGTGTGCAGTGCACATGCACAGATTATGTTAGACCAGTGTGGTCTCAGAATTCACCATTTTGGGGAGGGTTTAACATAGAAAAAAAAATGACATCCTCCTGTGGACATGTGAGGCAAACTGGAAGAATGGATTCCTTCGACCCTTACCCCAAAGCCCACAGCTCAACCTTTCCATGCATGTTTCTGGTGCCTCCAGAGATTCTGGCCCTCTGCTTGTGTACACATTCTTCAGGAAAGCATCTGGATTTGAACTGACTTCTGTTCCACTGATATAGACAGAATTCTCACTGATTTTCATTGCTAGATGTGACAAGATTTTTTCATGCTTGCACTGGGTTCCTGGAGCTGAAAAGCCAAGTTGGGGAGTAGCATCCCCCACCTTTCTGTGGGAACCTCTGCCTTTGGAATGCCACACCCAGAATTCTTTCGCTTTCTGTGGTTTTGGAGTCATCCTGTTTCATGTCTTTGCTCTTTCTACCAGTCTAGCCCAGGCTTTCCTTATATCCTTACTTGTCAGAGTTCTGTTCAGTCAGAGTTACAATGCTTCCTAAGATTGACAATTCCCGTATCTGCAAAATGAGGAGATCTGGGGAGGCTGCAGACACAGTGTCCACAAAAAAACCCCCACAAAAAAACTATTTTCTAAATCAAGCTAAGAGCTAAACAAAACAAACCAGTAAACAAACAAAGAAACAAAAACTAGTTATTCTTCTTACATCTTTCTATAATACTTAGCACAATACTAGGCATATAAAGTTTCCATACATCATTTGAAATAACATACTTATCTTCTTACAGTGTCAGAACTTATACCTTGATTCTATGTTTATTAGCTCATATTCTTCTAGAACTAAAGTTTGTACTTGACCTTCGAATCTTTTTAAGGAGTCCTACCTGCTTCCTTTAAACTCTCTGGTTACATTCTTAACCTGTAGCCAGATTTCCCAATAGGATTTCAGTCTATCTTTCCCCAACCAACTATAGCCCCAACCATTAACATCTATCTGTACCTTCGCTTAGTATATGATTTTTGGAACTTTCCTGTTGGTTTGCACTGAAGGTGCACCTGGTTTCTCTGTTCCTGCTATCTGGGATGAGGATCACTCTTTCAACTGCTTTTTGAAATCCACTAGACCAAGCTTGACCAATCTGTGCCCCATTAGCTGCATGTAGCCCAGGACAGCTTTGAATGAGGCCCAACACAAAACTGTAAACTTTCTGAAAACATTTGAGATTTGTTTTGCATTATATGTATTTTTAGCTCATCAGCTATTTTTAATATATTTTATGTGTGGCCCAAGACAATTCTTTCTCCAATGTGGCCCAGTGAAGTCCCAAAAGACTGGACACCCATATACTAGACTATAATTTTTTTTTTTTTATAATCAGAAAACAAAAATATTATGACTTTAAATATTATGTTATAAAATGCTATTTTTACATAGGTGCTGGTAATGCATTGAATAAATGCATTTCTAGGTTTAAAAAAGCTTCCAGGGAAGCTGGGATTACTCAGCAGGTTAAGCATTCACTTTGCAGCGCTGAGGATCAAGGATCAAACCTTGGTCCCAGCCCGTGTGAACCCATATGCTGAACTGGAGTGTGCTTCCCATGCAGGAGGCCTCCAGCCCTGTTCCCACCTTATGTGCCCCACCCCCCACCTATGTGGAATGAAACCATGTGAATAACTGATGATATACAACTATAGAGACTGCTCTGGGCCCTCCCTCTTCTCTTTGTCTCTCTCTGTTTCTGTCTTTCTCTTTCTTTCTGTCAAAAACAATAAAATAAATTAAAAAAACCTTTAAAGCAGTTGTTTTAGCATCCAAAATGACAGCTTAAAAAAACTGAAAATATAAAATAAAAATAATTTGCAGTGATCCTTCATATCGAAAAAGTATTTACGAAGTGATTACTACTTGCCATTCTCAGAGACAGGGCTTGACACTAAACCTTTGTTCACAAAAGCCCCTCACTTTTTATTGCATGACCCCAGAATTATTGTGTTACTAATGTACTCATGGTCTCTAGAGCAGATATGAAGCACCACCTCTGGCAAGGTAAAAACACTACTTGCAAAAGATGCTGATGTGCTGAATTAGGTAATTTTAACAATGCTAAAGGATTTCCTTTTGTATTGCCATTGAGCTAAAGGCTCCAAAGCATTTGCAGTTTTCTTAAGTCCAAGGCCAATTTGATACTTTGAGGTTAGGAATTGTGATCCAAATGATGCCAAGCCAGTTTCTGCACTAAAGCCTGAATGAGCTCCATCATAGGGAAACTCCAAGAAGACAAGAGGGTCACACCAAACGCTGAACAGAGAGAACAGTCTGCCAGTCAGGAAACAATCTAGTTATCAAGAACTTGACTATATTATAAAGTATTTTCTGAAGACTCTGCCTTTCATCTTTTATCAGATCCAAAACTTCAGCCTAGCTTAAGCTGATCCCTGTATCTGTCTGACTTCTTTCTTTTTATTCTTCTTCTCTTCTAGCTTCACTGACCTCCTTTAAATTTCTTGGACGATCCAAACAAGTTTCTGCTTCAGGAGTTTTGCACTGCACTTCTGCACTTACTTTATTTAAGCCTCAGCTTAAATATGACCAGAGAAGTTTACTTTGAGTCCTGATTGAAGTAACCTTGCAGCCCCTCTCACCTCATTCTTTTCACTATGCTTTATTTTTCAATATAATTTTGTACATTACTTAGGCATTAATTTGTTTATAATGTATTTGTTCTCACAAAGATTTAAGTTATACAACAGCAGAGATTTTTATTTTATTTAATGCTGTAATCCTAGACCATAGAACAGTGGCTGGCACAGAGTAGGCATCCATTACATGTTTGTTGAATGAATAAATTTTAAATATGTTGCCTCTCTGTACAATACATTCAATTTTGTTGTTCCAAGTTTCCGCTGAAGTCTGCTAACCACACAAATACAGATATGCACATTTTGGAGGACAAATCCAGAAAAAGATGTGATTTCCCCTTTTAGTCTGGTGCAGAACAGAGAAAAATGAATGACTTCAAGAAGATGAGATTTGAACTGATTTAAGATTTCTATTAATATTGAAATGTTTAGCCAGAGATGAGTATGCATATGTAGGTTCCCAACCAAACTCATAGAAATCTTTGAATGGCCAGGATACAGGGTAAGAAACACAATCAAATTTTATTTAGACTCTAAAGAATAAGATGACCTTTGTTGACATTTATATTATGATTAATGATACTGGTTGCTCTATATTATTTGCTTTATGCTCTGTGCTTTCGAGCAGTGGGACAGGGCTCGGGGAGGAAGGAGTCAACTAGCGAATAGGATGTCCTAATATCACATATTCTGCTTCTTTATTGCTGGGCTCATATAGTTAATTGTTTTATTATACCTAAAAACACAAGAAAGCATGAATATCAAAGACCACTGCATGTTAATTTCAGTGATGCAGTACTCTTTCTTAAAAGAAATTTAATCATTTTTATAAAAAATTGGACTGATTCTACCCCTCTAGCTGTGATGTGACCACACAGATGTAGAACTCTGCAAAAGGGCTGAGCCCTGCTACCAACACATGAACGTTTTTCTCTTGCTTCACTAACACTGGAATATCCCTGACCCAAGCTCTTCAAGGATGAAATCTCATATCAAGTCAGTCTATAAGGGAAGTTAAACTTACTCCCCAAAATCTTTCTTTTACATTTCTGGCCATAATTTGTAAACACTTACTTTGTCATCTAAGGCATTATAAAATCAAACTGCATGTGTTCCTCTCAGAAAGGAGAAAATATTTTTAGTCTTTTTCTAAGTCAATGTGTTCTAGACTCTTAGATGCTTTATACATTAATGAAAATAAGATCTCAAAATGATGACTAAGGTGAGTTATGTAATGCTATACTTCTCTGTCAATTTCCATTAAGCCTTAAAGCTCTTCATAATATTCAAAGAACTATAATAAAGAATTTAAATTATATAAATTAAACACATTAAAAATTTAGATAGTTATTCTAAATGGTTTGAACTTTAATAAGTGCTGAAAAGTGGGAACTTTATCACAGAAAATAGCTTCTATGAAAAAAAATGGTAGTTAGGTCTGTAAATCTACTGTTATATTCAAAAGGAGGTTTATTATTAGCCTCTACTCAATAGTAGTTTGAGTACAATTAGAAGACAAATTCTTTATGACTGTGGATCTCAACATTTATTGAAGCAAAAATGACTCAAATCTTCATAACTTGATTTTAAATCAGCATTAACCATTTCTAGTTCAAACCAGGGATGGCCATGGAACACTTGTTTTTAGGTTAGAATTTAGAGTCAGCTAAAAGGAGTGATTTTTCCTTCTTCCACAGAACTAGAATTTTAGAGGTAAGTTCTTCATATATCTTTTTAATGTAAACAGATATAGAACTTCTGTGCAAGTTTAACACATAGGAAGTACAGTTGGAAATGAAATGCTCTTACTGGCCAAGTTCATGACTAAGGTAACTAGCTTTACTTTAAACAAACAAACAAACAAAAAACTTAGAGTCAGTTTGCTGAACACTTTTCAGGTAGAAAATAGTATTTTTTTAATTTGTCCCTCAAGTGGCTAGCAAACATCTTGACATGTTACAGAGTCAGGCTTTGTTTTTCTAAGTAAAGATTAAAGTTAGTCACATGTTCATCAGAATCAGCATGCCTTTTAGATTGGAAAAGCTAGTTCTGAGGCATACTAGATGATGTATTTGGTAAGAATGGTAGGAGGCCGTGGGAACACACCTATGACTATGTTATTGTACCAAGGCAAGAAAAGAGGTGAGCAGAAATTCAAGATTTCTATGATGCCACTCTGACCACAGATGCAGGAAGCCCAGCAAACAGTTACTTCCTCAGTTGCCCACATTTCTTTCTCACCTCCTCCACCTTAGTCCTTATCTCTTATTAAATAATTTTTCAAAGCCTACTGAAAGCTTAGTTTTTCAATAATCTTCAATGAGACACTAAGTTACAGAACTATGAGACCCTTAATGACCTGAATAAATTGAGATAGCAGCTCCAATTAGAACAAATTGTTCACCACTGATTCTTAAAAATGTATGTTTTTAGTAACACAACTAAAACTTTGGTAAAGGACAAACTATTTTATTCCTGAATTATTCAGTTTGTTAGTTTTCTGTGTACTGCTAGTGGCTTTTTGGACAAATTCCTCCACCCCTGACTCATACTCATTGATTCTGAAAAAAGACTGGATTGAAGAAAAAGAAGATTTAAAAAAATTAAATTATCCAGAGGCTTGGGGTGGGGAGTGGGAGGTGGGGAGTGGGGGATGGAGAGAATTAGAAACTACCACTGAGAATTTTATATCATTTACATGAACCCTTCTTAAAATTATCACATGGGACTCAAATATCAAGTATCATTATTGAGCACATTCAGTTTCCCCTGTCCTCTTTTTATGTATATTCTACTATTATTTAATAAAAGAATCTCAAGACAATCATTTCATCTCTTTGCTCCATTCAATTATTTGTCTACTATGTGATAAACTATATTTTACCATGTGGGCCCAACTATTGGTGATCATCACTGCTAAATAATCCATCTTCATTTAATGAGTCATTTTAGACAGAAGAAATTGGCAGGGTGGTATCAGGAAGGGGAAAAATTAATCACAACAAAAACAAGCAAAATAAAATAGAACTACACATTGAAGTCCCTGGAGTATTAATTATGGAGTTATTCATGTCAGAGTAAATTCCTATGAAGCAAATATGACATCTGAAAGAAACATAGAACTGTTTGGTGGGTCTTTCTGTGGGCCCTTTTGCCACTAGCTACCCTGGGAAGACAAGCCTATTTACCAAGAGTTGATGTCTCTTTAGTTTTAGTTGTTAAGACAGCCTCCAGCTTAGGGATCTGTCTGAGTACTGATTTATCACTTTGAAGTTTTCACTAGTTTCTTTATTTTTATCTCTCAATCTAGTATGATTTTATCAGGCAATTCCCATGTCTTTTTTAGAGGATGCTTTATATAAACTTTTAAGACAGGCTTGGTCTCTTTTTTTATGGCTGGGTGGAATAAAAATTTTCAACCATGTGCTTAATCTCAGAATTTGCTGAGAAATGTGGTGGTTTAACTGTTCCACTAAATAAAGCTTTACAACACTCAGAAGGGATTAAAAAGTATAGTAATCCCAGTTTCTACCTCCATTCCCCACTTTAGGGACTAAATTGATTCCCGGCTCATCTAAGGAGAAATAATGTTTGTCTCATCATGGCCCTTATTTCAGAATGTTTTATTTATTATTCCTAAAGGTAAAAGTTATAAAATTTAATTTATTTAATTATTTATTTATTTATTTATTTATTTATTTATTTATTTTTATTTTTGACAGAGAGAGAGAGAGAGAGATACAGAGACAGAGAGAGAACTGAACTGAGGGAGCTCCCCAGTTCAGCATATGGGTCTGCACGGGCTGGGGCCGGGACTTGATCCTTGGTCCCCAGCGTTGCAAAGTGAGCTCTTAACCCACTGAGCCATCCGGCTTCCCCCTTTTTTTCTTTTTTTTTTTTTAAATTTATTCTTGACAAAGAGAGAGATAAGGGATAAAATTATTATTGTATATTCATTCTCAAATTCCTCTAAGATTTTGCTATCTTATCAAACAACAAATATTCTTTAAACACTGCCATAAAAATTATAAAACTTGTGGGCACTTCCACTATATTTTTTTTCCAGAGGAGAGATATTATGAGTTTTCTTTCACTGTCTAAATTGCAAGACAACAGAAAGATGATAAACATGTTAGTGGGTTCTTATTGTTACACACTCTTTAGTATAGAATATTCTGAGAAAAAGAAATGGACTATGAGAATGTCTACTTATTTTAGTCTCCTTTTAGTTCAGGCTCCAGAGAGGATATGGGCCAGGATTTTTGTTAACAGTTATTGCATCCTTAAAATGATAGAGAGTTCTTCTAGGTGCTAGAGATCAATATGTAAGGGAAAGAAGATATGGGATGGTAGAAAAAAGCACCACAGTGGAAGAAACATTGGTTTTGTGCTCACACATCTGCTCTTTTTGCCAGTGGCTTTGGGTAAATAACATCTTGGACCACAATTTCCTTATTTATATAATTGGCACAATAAAAGTTATAAGAAGTATTGTTCTGAAGAGCACAAATTATTTATGTAAAGCACTGGCATATGATTGGTATTTAGTAAAATGTTATCGTTGTTATGATATGGTCCTTGAACCCCGGGAAACTATTATTTACTTAGAGAAGGAGATGATAAATACACTTAAAAAACAACTTATTCAAGTGGTATAAACACTTGCTTCTTCTCAAGCAAGAAGAAGTCACTGGAATATTTTAGTTTGAATATCTTCAAAGAAGAGTAAGCTATGAGGAAGCTGGAATGGCTCAGCTGGTCGAGCACTCATTTTGTAGCCCCAGGAACTGAGGAACAAATCCCGTCCCCAGCCCATGTGGACCCTTATCCTGAATGAGGTGTGCCCCCAGTTTAGTTCTTACCCCTGTTCAGCTCCCACCCTGGGTGTGCTTCCCAGGTGGGAGGCCCCCAGCCAGTTCCTGCTCTGCACAGCCCTAAGCCCCACACCAGGTTCCTGCACACCTGTAAAATGAAACTATGTAGAAAACTAATGACACACAACTAGAGACCCCTCTGGGCTCTTCCCCTTCTCTTTATCTCTCTCTCTCTCTCTCTCTCTCTCTCTCTCTCTCTCTCTCTCTCTCTCTCTCTCTTTTTCTCTGTCAAGAAAAATAAAAATAAATCTTTAAAAGTGAGCTAATTATGGTTTGACTTTAGAGTGTTGGTTCCCAAGTAGTGGTGGGTATACCTTTGGATGTTCATGTTGGGCGATTCAGGGGTATGTGAAAAATAATCATTGATAGTGGAAAAACAAGTAAAGTAAAAAAAAAAAAAGAAAATGTTAGTTATGGAATAATAAATGTTAAGTTTGAATCACCATTACTGGAGACACTTCAAAATTAGATCACATAAGCAAATGATGATTGGTAAGGGCATTTTTTATAAACCCTTCTTCCAAACCACTCTTCTACCAATCATTACCCACAGTTTTGAAACAATCCATTTACAATGTTTCTGGATTTTCCCCAAACATATAAATATGGGAAAGTCAGGGTGGCTCAGCGGGTTGAGCGCTTTTCTTGTAGTTCTGAGGTCTGAAGATCGAGTCCTGGTCCCAGCCCATGCAGAGCCATATGCTGAACTGGGGTGTGTTTCCCATGTGGAAAGCCCCTGGCTTGGTCCCCAGCTTGTGGAGGCATGTCTCTCATGTGGGAGACCCCCGGCCCAGTTCTGTGCCCACCTGTGTGGAATAAAACTTTGTGGAAAACCTGATGAAGTATAACTACGGAGACTGCTCTGGGCCCTCCCCTTTCTCTCTGTCTCTCTCTGTCAAAACAACATGTATCTTAAAAAAAGAAGAAGAAGAAAACATAAATGCATCAATAGCCAGACTTATCAGTTAAGCTGCTGAGTAAAATAAGTGCATTGTCTTCAATTGTGATACTTTTCAAGTAGTTTTTTAGTTCATATTTAACATAGTTTCAGGTATTATTGTCAGTGATTTTTAAGCATGTCAGTTAGAGCTTCTTTTTTATATGTCTTCATAAAAAAATAAATAAATAAGTACCACAGCAAGCTTAGTGCAAGTCCAGATGTAAGACTGTATCTTGAATCTTTTGAATCTAATTTTAAGAAACTGATTGGATCAAAGCAAGCACAACAGTCTCACTAACAATGTTTCAATTGGCTAGTGATCTGCATAACAATTATAGACTTTTCAGATATTACAAACAAATAATAAATTAACAATAAATTAAAAGTTTGTTAAATACTTGGTCATCATTGTTGATATTCCACTCTATTGCGAATATTGTAAAATTAAATCTGTGGTTTGTACTTCTAGCATAGTAATTTTTTTTAATATTTATTTTATTGTTTTTGACAGAGACAGACAGAGACAGAGAGGGACAGAGAGAAGGGGGAAGGCCCAGAGCAGTTTCCGTAGTTGCACATCATCCGTTTTTTGACACTGTTTTTGTTCCACACAGGTGGGCGGGGGCCACACTGGGCAGGAACTGGGCTGGAGGCCTCTCACATGAGAGGCACAGCTCCTCGAGCTACGGACTGAACCAGGGGCCCAAGAACCAAACTGGAGGCCTCTGCATGGGAAGCACAACGCAGTTCAGCATATAGATATGCACAGGCCAGGACCAGGATACAACTCTCAGACTCTTGGGCTGCAAAGTGAGTGCTCTACATGGGGAAACCTGAGCCAGCCTGGTTTCCCCATGTAGTAATTTTTTCTTTCCTAACTTATTACGGTATCTCATTTTCACTCTTTTACATTAAAATGAACATTGAACAAAGATACAACTATTTAAAAATAGCTGTTTTGAAAACGGGGTATAATTTATAGAAATTAGTTTAAAAGGGGTAAAGAAATGGAAAAAATTGGGACCACTACTTTAGAGTATCACCAGGTAGATAGTGAGACTGGGAAAAAAATTATGAGAAATAAATATTTCCTAATTTAATATATCAATGGGTTTGAGTGAGAGGAAAAAAAAAAGCACCCAAGTCAGCTAATGTACTTATGAGGGTTTTCAAACTCCAATTTGAACATAAAGAGCATAATTTTGTAGTATTATCTATACAGTTAGTCATTAGGTCAGTGTTTTCTAAACTCCTACTATATGCTTTACTCTAGAGTGGTTTTCCTTCTCTGGAGTTACAGTCTAGTGGAAAAGTCAACAAAAAACAAGAAAAACAAAATGTATAGTAAAATGCTTTTACTTTTAAATAAATTTATCTATCTATCTATCTATCTATCTATCAACTCTCATATATCTTTCTTGACATATTTAGAAAGAAAAAAAAGCGTCCACTCAGGATGGGTTGTCTAGTAAGGGCTTATGAGGAGGTCAGTTTTTTTTTTGTTTTTTTTTTTAATTTATTGTTAAATTTGATGAGGTTACATTGGTTGGTAACAATTAGACAGTTTACAGATGTACAAGTCCACCTCACATCATTCATGCATCGTATTATGTGCCCATCACTCAGCACCAGGAGGTCAGTTTTTAACTTCAACATAAAAGAAGGATCTCCCTTGCACGACATAAGAGAGAGGACATTTTGAAGATGAGGAAACAGGAAAAAGAAAACCAAAAAGATAGAAACAAACAAACAAACAAACAAACACCAGGTCTGAAAAGATTGCTGCTCAAGGATTGGTCCACAGATGAACAGCATCAAAATCATCTTGGACTTGTTTGACAAGGTGGGATCTTGGGTACCACTTTAGATCCACTGAATCTGAATCTACATTTTAAAAATTCCCAACTGAGATACACACACACACACACACACACACACACACACACACACAGATATATATATATATATATATGTATATATATATGTGTGTGTATATATATATATATATATATGTATATTTGCATGTAAACACACATATTTTTTTCTTAACAATTTATTTTATTGTTTGAGAGAAGGTGAGAGATAGAGAGGGAGAGGGAGAAAGAGAGAGAAGTGGAGGGCCCAGAGCAGTCTCCACAGTTGTACATCATTAGTTGTGATATAGCTTCATTCCATACAGGTGGATATGAGGTTGCACAGGGTGGGAACTGAACCCTCACTACATATCAATAGTTACCAGTTGCTCTGCAGTTCAGCATATGGGTTTGCACGGGCCAGGGCCAGGACTCAATCCCCTGACTTTGAGGTTTCAAGGCAAGTGCTCAACCTGCTGAGCTATCTCGGCATCCTCTCATATACATATACATATTAAACTTGAGAAACAGACATAAAATAACTTTGAATTAGGCCAAATGGAGGTTATTGGCTGGGTTGATAAAGGCTATTTCAGGGAGTGCAGTAGAAGTCAAATAGTAATGGATGGAAGAATGGCTGGAATAGAAGGTATGAGCACGCCACATAGACAACTTATTAGGGAAAGGTTATTTGTAATGGGATGAGGACAAAGGATAGATAGAAGCTGTAAGTGAAAGGGAATACAAAGTCAAGAAAGAATATGAATGATGTGTATTTGTGTCCATAAAAGTTATATCTAGATGAGAAGAAGAGTGAGGATGAGAATATGGGGAGAATATCTAAGGATCAATGTCACTGAGACTACAGGAACAGGCAAGGAAGTAACATGGTAAACTCAGCCTGTTATGGAAAAAAATGACACTTTCTACACTAAACAAAAAGAGAGGGTAGAAAATTATTGTGCCCTGTATATTTATTGATGGGAATATGAGCAGCTCTGTTATAATAACCACCCTTTGTCAACAAAGCATAAAACATGAACATCAGCTACAAACTAGGAGGCAACAAGGGTGCGGATTTGAAAAGTGAGAAGTTATTGATCTAATCTCTGCAGAACAAAATGTTGAAGAGAAAACAATGGCATGATTATAAGATAGTGGTAACAAGACAATGTTGAGTACCTATCTATATTTAGAAATTCAAATATATAGGTAATATGCCCAGATACATGATTTTTTTCTCCTATCTGTGTTCACTGTATGGAAACAAGTGTAGAAAAAGCAGATGATTGGATTCATTTAAGTTTGGGGTTAATAATCAGAAGTTATCATTTAATACTGTAACATTTTCTAAGTCAAGTTTTGACAACTGTTTCTATCTACAGAAGTTAGATTTTTAATGTATTTAACTCAAATTATAATAATGTGGTGCTGATTATTCACTTCTACTATATTCAGGTTTTGCATATATTTCCTGGAAACCCCATAGCATTGCTATAGCTTAGGCATTAGCAGCCCACTTTGCCAATGAAAATTGAATATAGAGAGGGCTCAATAAACCTTAATTAAATTATAATGTCAAGAGTCAAATTAAGGTGTACTTAATTAACTCCTACCTCCAAAGTTATGTCATTATAATACTGAAAAAAAACTTCTTTAAGAAAAAATTAGAAAATTGAGATTTATTTTCTGTTTTTAATAAATTTATTGGGGTGACATTGGTTAGTAAAATTACATAGGATTTAGGTGTACAATTCTACAATACATCATCTATGTGTCACATTGTGTGCTCACCAAGAGTCCGTTTTTTTCTTTCTTTCTATTACTATATATTTGAACCCCTCTCCCTCATCCCCTACTTGCCTTCCCCTTTAGTAACCACCAAGCTGTTGTCTATGTTCCTGAGGTTTTTGGGGTTTTTTTCTATTTTGATTGTTTATTTATTTTGTTCTTTAGATTTTACTACAAGTGAGATAAAAAGAAAAATAATTAGAAGATTGGGGTTTCTTAATTTGTGTGTTTTTTCTTTATCTTATTTTTTAACATTTATTGTTTTGACAGAGAGAGAGACAGAAACAAAGACAGAAAGAGAGAAGGGGGAGGGCCCAGTGCAGTCTCCATAGTTGTATGTCATCAGTTTTCAACATGGTTTTGTTTCACACAGGTGGACCATGGGAACACGAAGGGTGGGAACCAGGTCAGGGGTCTCCTGCATGAGAGGCACACCCTTACAAGCTGGAGGCTGAACCAGGGGCTTTCAACATGGGAAGCTTGCCCCCGAAAAAAATGAACTGGGGGCCTCCCACATGGGAAGCACAACCCAGTTCAGCATATGAATTTGCAGGGGCCAAGGCCAGGACTCAACCCTTGGATCCCGAGCCTGCAAGGCAAGCTCTTAACCTTCTGTGTCATCCGGCATCTTCTTTCCTTTTTGATTTAAAGCAAGAGAGAGAGAGAGAGAGAGAGAGAGAGAGAGAGAGAGAGAGAGAGAGAGAGAGAGAAGAAGGAAGGAAGGAAGGAAGAAAGGAAGGAAGGAAGGAAGGAAGGAAGGAAGGAAGGAAGGAAGGAAGGAAGGGAAAGAAAAGAAATAAAACAAGCAAACAAAAACACCTTAGTTTTTATTGGACTTTTCTTTTTCCACCACTGGAATTATAAAATTAAGTGAAAGACAGTATGTATTCTCTCTTTATTTTTCTTTTTTTTCTTTTCCCAGGAAAACACAGCTTTATTACGCCGGTGGACTCAGCAGGATAATTCCAAAAGACCGAGCCTATTCTCTCTTTTCAATTGTATATAATCACAAATAAACATGCGCTATTGGAGACCTTGACTCTTTTTTTTTAAAGATTTTTTTTTTGACAGACAGAGAGAGATACAGTCAGAGACAGAGAGAAGGGGGAGGGCCCAGAACAGTCTCCATAGTTGCACATCATTGGTTTTCCCACATACCGGTAGTTTCATTCCATAGGTGGGTGGGTCTGCACAGGGCAGGAACTGGGCCAGGGTCTCGCCCTGGTGGGAACTGAACTGGGGGCACTATCCAGTTCAACATATGGGTCCACACAGGCTGGGGCTGGGATTCGATCCTCTGTCCCCGGGGCTGCAAAGTGAGTGCCTAACCCACTGAGCCATCCTGGCTTCCCTGAGACCTTGACTCTTACATTTCCTTACCACTGTGTGAGAAGTCTGAGAGGAAGGTTTAAGCTAAGCTCTGTATAGGGAGTAGGATAAGGATAGAACGAATGTCCTTACAAGTTTTTGAGAAGTCTACAAGAAGATTTATCTTAATTTGGTTCTTGTTTCCTTGCAAAATATTAGAGATATGACACTTATTTTGATTGATTTAAATCACAAAAATGTTAAACAATAAAATGCCAAAGTAAGTATCAGACACAGAAGTCATATCATAAACTATAATGTATACAGAGGCCTGGAAGGAAACAAAGAAGTTAAAAGGATCAGGCAAAGGCAGCAGAGGAAAACATAGAGCCTGGTGTAAATCGATGCCATGCAAAAATTCCAGCTCAGTCTTGCTAAATCCTCCTATTATCCAATAGAGAACAGCCTACATTTTTGTGAAATGTAAATATTTTAAAACATTTATTGGCAAAGCAAAACATATAAGCCAGAGTGATATAAAAGATAAAGTGAAGCATATTTAAAATTTTAAGAATTTATGTGAGCAAAAGTTAATTAAAATAAGTCAGCGCAGATGAGATTAAAAGAAAAAAAATACCCGCCGCCTGAAACTTCAGGCCTAGCTTCCGTTCGTCAGAATCGGAAGCGAAATCGGATAGGAGTCATCCGCTAATTGCCAGGTTTTCTGGGTAGCAGAAAAAAGAGTTGGGCCATGGACAGCTGCTTGCAGGAGATTCGGGAGAGGCAGAAACTACGACAGCTCCTCGCACAGCAGTTGAGCGCTGAGAGTGCTGACAGCATCGGTGCTGTGTTAAATAGCAAAGATGAGCAGAGAGAAATTGCCGAAACGAGAGAAACTTGCAGGGCTTCCTATGATGCCTCTGCTCCAAATGCAAAACGTAAGTATCAGGATGAAGGAGAGACAGATGAAGACAAAATGGAAGAATATAAGGATGAACTAGAAATGCAACAGGATGAAGAGAATTTGCCATATGAAGAAGAGATTTATAAGGATTCTAGTACTTTTCTTAAGGGAACACAGAGTTTAAGTCCCCATAATGATTACTGCCAACATTTTGTAGACACTGGACATAGACCTCAGAATTTCATCAGGGATGTAGGTTTGGCTGACAGATTTGAAGAGTACCCTAAGCTGAGGGAGCTCATCAGACTGAAGGATGAGTTAATAGCGAAGTCGAACACTCCTCCTATGTACTTACAAGCAGATATAGAAGCCTTTGACATTAGAGAACTGACACCCAAATTTGATGTGATTCTTCTGGAACCCCCTTTAGAAGAGTATTACAGAGAGACTAGCATCACTGCGAATGAGAAGTGCTAAACTTGGGATGATATTATGAAGTTAGAAATTGATGAGATCGCAGTACCTCGGTCACTCATTTTTCTCTGGTGTGGTTCCGGGGAGGGACTGGATCTTGGGAGAGTGTGGTTACGCAAGTGGGGTTACAGAAGATGTGAAGATATTTGTTGGATTAAAACCAATAAAAACAATCCTAGGAAGACTAAGACTTTAGATCCAAAGGCTGTCTTCCAGAGAACAAAGGAACACTGCCTCATGGCCATCAAAGGCACTGTTAAGCACAGCACCGACGGGGACTTCATTCATGCCAACGGTGACATCGACTTGATCATTACAGGCAACATAGAAAAGCCTGTAGGAATCTTTCACATCATTGAACATTTTTGTCTGGGTAGAAGACGCCTTCATCTGTTTGGAAGAGACAGTACAATTCGACCAGGCTGACTCACAGTTGGACCAACTTTGACAAACAGCAACTACAATGCAGACACCTATGCCTCCTACTTCAGCACCCCCAACTCTTACCTGACTGGGTGCACAGAAGAAATCGAGAGGCTTCAACCTAAGTCATCTCCTCCCAAATCTAAGTCCGATCGGGGTGGGGGCGCTCCCCAGGGAGGAGGAAGAGGAGGAAGAGGAGGCACCTCCGCGGGCCATGGACGGGAGAGAAATCTCTCTAACTTCAGAGGAGAAAGAGGTGGCTTTCGGGGGGTGGGGGAGGGGGCGTGGAGGAGCTCACAGAGGCGGCTTTGCACCTCGCTGACATCACCCGGACGCTCCCCGCCCTGGCCCTCTGTGCTGCAGAGTGGACCTTGGCTGGTGCCCGGTTCCAGCTCCCACTGGCCATGAAATGGAGGGACTGCCTTGGCCAGCCTCCCTGGTGGCTGTCACACAACACTGTCCTCCCTTCTGTCTTGTGCATGTAGCCAAACAACAGAGCAGCACAGATTCCTTCGCTCTCAGAGATGGACTCTGGTAATGAACGACAGCCAGCTACTCATGCTTTTAGATGCAGTTGGCATGGACCATGGGAAAGGTTGGTGTGAAGCATCACGCCAGTGCTGATGTGGCTGACAGTGTCCTTCACAGCTGTAGCCGCCGGGAAGCTGTTTGGGGCGCCGCCATAGAACGGAGGTGGGGGAGATGGTAAATTTCTGGTAGGATTCTAACATCATCTTGATGAAACAGTCTTTTTTTTCTTTTTTAAGAATCTTAAATATACACAGGTATAATTTGACTATGGGAGAAACTGAGACACTGAACAAAATCATGTCCCAAATCCTAACCAGTCCAGGAGTGCTGTTCCCAGGGTGGGTGAGGAGAGTGGGGCTCGCACAAGGAGCTCGGCCTGGTCTGTTCCGTGGCTGCAGGAGACTGGACGGCCCCCCGGGCGCTAGAGCTCTGGTGTGGACTCGGCGATGGGCCCTCTGTGCAGGCTCATATGCCCCTTCCGGAAGGAAGGGGACGCAGCCGCCGGGGCACCGGTGGCCAAGCATCTGGGTCAGTGTTTGGATCACATCCTTGGTGATGAGAGAGGAATGACACGGAGGAGACGTAATGCGCACCCGTCGCAGAAAGCCCTGAACTGAGGAAGGCGGCTTGGAGAATGCAACTGCTGCTGCTGTCTGTTAAAACCACGCGGCCTGCTACCCAGGGACTGGTTTTGCAGATCAGTTGGTTGGCTGGGACTTGATGCTGTCTTTTCTTTTAGGCTGTAACATTTTTTAAATGAATCTGATGAATGAAACACCATTATTTTTCTTGATAAAAAAAAAAAGAAAAATAGGTCAGCGCCAAATCAGAAGTGGTTAGGCTGTTTCTCCCACAGGAACCAGGAGGAAAGCCTTACATCATATATAAAGAAGTAAATTAAGTAAATTATTTGATCAGCTATAGCTTAAAGCCTAGTTGGCTCTTTGTAATTGGTGGTCTTTAGTGTTTTGATTTTGTAACCTTGAGGAATTTACAGACTTAGAGTTTGGTTTACTTCTGTAGGTTGCTATAGTATTAAAGCTATCTCAGTCTAATGGCCTCCCTGATAAACTAATTTAACATTTGTTAGGCCCATGTGTCTCATTTTGGCACTTCTGATAGAGAGACAGGTACTTTTAAATCTGTAACAAGGATAACAGATTACCAATTATCAATTTTAACAAGCCTGACATACCTTAAAATTTTATTTTAAAGGGCTTATTTGAGAAATATGATCTATCAGGTATAATATAATTAAATATATTTTAATTTGTTTTTAATTTAGAGAAATTACCTGAGAGAAGAAACCACATTTAAACATGATGGAAGAGAATGTAAGAAAAATATGTTTACTTAATACAAGTCATGAACTCATCTTTAATGAATATGTTACCAGTACATAGGCAAAAAAAGCTTCTTTATGAAAGAAAATATAAAAGATCTTTATTCAACAGTGTTTCTGACTTATGCATCAAAGAGCTCTCAAACTTAATCTAATAATCTAGTGAATTATAAACACAGCAGGTAAGTTTTCCAACAATAATGTTATACTTCTTTTTGCATAAAGAATAATTTTTGCAGCTTTGCGTTTCACATAAGTTAAACTCATAATACACAAAAGCACAGTGACAAAAGTCACAGCTTATTAGGTAAGATTCACATATAATAGTCTAATTTCATCTCAGGAGCACTGAAAATGTGGATAAGGTTCTAATCTAAGTGAATTTCTTGCTATTCAACAAATTTGCCTCAAACTATTGTGACTTACCAGTTAGTGTTAGATTTCATTCCCTAAACCTGACCCAGTATGTCTGTCAAAATTCCCTCTGCCTGCCAAGCCCAGACTCAAAACAGCTTCTTCTCACTATCCTGGTGAACTAAGGTCTCAGCTATATATGTGTATATGAATCCACTGCAAATTCAGGTGTGCTAATGCAAGGAATGCCTGTACCAACCTACCTTATAGGAGAGAGAAATTGACCAAATCATTTGATGACTAATCTACAGAGCTAAGAATGTCAAGGAATTTGAAACATTGACATTCCTTTAATCTCTCATGTTATGACCTTGACAGCAATAGGACCTCAGAGACTGGTAACCCTACATAGCAAGGGGGATGGGCAGAATCAGTATGGAGGAATGTGTAGTCCTAAAACTATCAATTTGGGTGTTGACAAGACCCATCTGAATACAAATGCCAAATTACAGAGAAGGGGTGTAATAAACAAAAAGGATGACTTAATTAGAAGAACTTTTACTGACCTGATATTAGAGCTGTACACTAAGAAAGAGTATGTGGTTATATGAGCAACCTGTGGCCTTAAAACAGAATTATTCATTTCTATGAATATGATACTTTACCGCATTGTTTTCTTTTGTTAAATTTGTAGCTAACTAAGAACTCTGTGGTAGGCTAATTTCCAGAACTGTGAATATTAATATGTACCTACATGACAGACTTTGCAAATGTGATTATCTGCAGACCAACTAGCCTCCCTTTTTCCATATTTGCCGTTTTAAAGTTTGTTCTCTATACAGAAACTTTAGTATTCTTTTACAATGTACATCTGATCTTGTTACTGCCTTCTTTGATCCCACCCAATGGCATTTCTTCACACATAGAATACATTCTGAAGTCCAGACTTTGGCCCATAAGACCCCGTGTGACCTGGCCCCTCAGCTACCTCTCTAGTCTTCCTACTATTCTGCTCTTTTTGTCCTGTGCTCCAATCATCTGGGCTTCCTTAATAGTCTATGAGCATGCAATACACACACCTTCCTCAGGACCTTTACAATTGCTGTTTTATATGCATGAAACACTTTTGTCTCTGATACCCATATGTCTTACTGAGTCACTGCCTTCAGGTTTCTTCTTAACCAATAGCATCACTCTACCTAAATTGGCATACCTCCATTTATTTTATCCTTGTCCTACCTAAATTTTACTTTTCTTCATAGCATTTGTTGTGATCAGGCACCATATTATCCATTAATTTGCTTATTTGATTACTTTCTGTCTTCTCCACTGGGAAAGGCAGAATCTCTGTCTTCTTTATTCATTGCTGTGCCTCCTGCACTTCAAACAATGCCCACCCTATACATTACATAGGTACTCAGTTAATACTTATAACAATTAATTGTAAACAGGCTACTTTTTTTTCAAGGTTTTTTTCTTCCTCTTTAAAGTTTAGATATTATGAATGCAATATCTAAAGGAAAAATTCTAGGGAATAAATTGATTGCTACAAGAAATTTATTTTCCTAGAGCCTGCAGGCTTAAGAACCCCTTTCTAGGCCAATTCTCTGTCTCCACATAACAGTCAGTGCATCGTGATAAAGATGTAGTATTCTTTAAAATAAATTTTAAATAAGTTCTGAAAGAAAAAAAAAAAAAGTCAGTGCATTGCCACTCCTCAGATTACTCAAATCATTTCCACAGCTTGGAGTCCAGGCTGAACTGAACCCTGTCCTCAGCAGAAGGAAACCTTTCCTCCACAGTCCAAGGTCTACCCCTCTGTGCCTCCAGATTGATCCATTTTAAGAGCAACTGACAATAAGGATTTCCATTTTCTTCTTGGAAGACCCTGCTCCGTACACAGGGGTATACTTTGATTCTTATCTTTGGAAATATATCTATACAAAGACATTACTGGAATCTGAGTTATTTGACTTCCAACTCAGATTATACTGCATCAAGACCTTACCTTCTCCACAAGATTTCTTCCAGAATAAGGGGAAGAGAAGATGAGAATGGCATATTCCTCTTGTTATACTTTTTGATTCCTTTCTCTCTCCTCTGAGCAAATATTTTTTCAAAAAAAATATCTTCTGAAATAACTGTCTGGTAGAGGGCAATCTAAATGCACCTTTATAATAGGAAAAAATATATAGATGTCTCTAAAACTGGAATATAGATCTGTCAATGCACGTAATTCACAGGAATAAATGTAATATCTCAGCAGCAACTATTCAGGCTTCTATATAGCACCAAGGGCCTCTCCAAAATATACATAGGTTATTGCCCCCCCACCCTCAAACACACACACAAATTCACATCATCATAAGAAACCACCAGAAAGATTCTACTCAGAACAAAGGGACATTAGCCTTCTATTTTAGGTCAAAAATTGAAATGTTTTCAACTTCAAAAGGTATATCTTAAGGAATAATTTCCACTTTGCTAATTTTTATTTACTTTCAGTCTTAGGCAAAAGTCACCATATTTTTGAACCTTTTGCAACCCTTATTTTTATGCCTAGTAGTCCCTTATTTTGCTATTAGAAACTTAAAAACAACATGCAAAGACATTTTCTTGCCCATTTACTAGCTATAAATTTGTCCTAAGTCCAGAGAAGGGCTTTTGTGCCCATGTCCTGTGGCTTTTTCAGGGAATCACAGGTACTAGTTAAAAGGACTCTGAATGTTACCTTTCCTCTCTCACTTCTTCAAGTTTTTATTCATCTCTCATTTCTCAATGAGGTCTTTTCTGACAACTCTAATATTGAACTAAGCTTCCTCCTTTCCAAAACCCTTTAACCTGGCACTCTCAATCCCTCTTAACCTGGTTGGAATGGTTTTGAAGATATGTCCACATGTTCTTTAATACTCCTTTCCTCAAGAGAGAGAATTGATTCTTTTCCCTGTAGTATGGCAGGACTATTCACTTCTAGTGAATAGAATGTGGCAGAATTGATGGGATATTACTTTCTGAGGTTAGGCAATTGAAAGACTGTGGCTTTTGTCTTGGGTTCTCTCTCTCATTCTCTCTCTCTCTATAATCATTTGCTTATGGTTATCTCAGGTGCTATGTACATGAGCAGCCCTATGGAGAAACTCAGGCGGTGAAGTAATGAAACCTTTCAACAGCCATGTGAATGAGTTTTAGTTGACTACAGTCTGGCTGACTATTTGAGTACAACCTCATGAGGGGCCCTGAGCCATAACCATCCAGGTAAGCCACTCCCAGAATTTTGACTTTCTAAACTGTGTGAGATAATTTGTTTTTTTCTTTGTTTGTCATTTTAAGCTGCTAAGTTTTTAAGCAATTTATTATACAAAAACATATTATTATATTTATATAATTTTTCTATTCTATTTATTACCTTTAACATATTAGTTCTGCTGTGTCCAATTTGATAGTCATTAGCCACATGTGGCTATAGAGCAATAAAAATATGACTAGTATAACTAAAAAACTAAATTTTACTTTTTTTATTAAAGATTTATTTTTATTGTTTTTGACAGAGAGAGAGATACAGAGACAGAGACAGAGAGAAGGGGGGGAGGGCCCAGAACAGTCTCCATAGTTGCACATCATTCGTTTTTCCACATAGTTTCATTCTACAGGTGGGCGAGGGGCTGCACAGGGCAGGAACTGGGCTGGGGTCTTCACCCCGGTGAGAAATGAAGTGGGGGCACTCCCCAGTTCAGCATATGGGTCCACATAGGCCGGGGCCTGGATTCAATCCTCGGTCCCCGGGGTTGCAAAGTGAGCGCTTAACCCACTGATTCATACCAGCTTCCCCTGAATTTTACTTTTAAACAATAGCTATATCTGACCAGTGGCTACTGTATTACACAGTGCTTGATTTGATAGTCTACTTATTTTTATGTTATTTATTGTATGTTTTCCCCTGATACAAGCATACACGATCTTTCAATGCAGAGATTTTTGTCTGTTTCTTTTTCTTTTATTTTTTAAGATTTATTTTTATTGTTTTTTGACACAGAGAGAGACAGAAGGAGGGGGGAGGACCCAAAGCAGTTTCCATAGTTGACAGCATTAGTTTTCCATACAGTTTCACTCCACAGGTGGGTGCGGGGCTGTGCAGAGCAGGAACTGGGCCGGGAGCCTCCCACAAAGGCCCTGGCAAGAACCAAATTGGGGGCACACCCCAGTTCAGCATATAGGTCCACATGGGCCAGGCCTGGGACTCGATCCTCGGGCTCCAGAGCTGCAAAGCGAGCACTTAACCCACTGAACCATCCCAGCTTCCCCTTGTCTGTTTTTTTATTAATGTGTCTCAATTGCCTAGAACAGTATCTGGCACATAGAAGGCATTTCATAAATATTTGAAGAGTGAATGAATAAAATGAGACCTTTATTTTATTTCTGTCTCATATATAATAAACTCTGCAACTTCTCTAGGCCTTGGTTTTCCTGGATTTAAATTTTATTGGAGGATGGAGGCATTAAGATGGTGGCATGAAAGGAGATTATCCTGGCACAAAAAGGGAATCTCTAAGCAATATGTAAACTCAGCTGAGAGACCCACTTATCACAAGAAAACATCTGAAGATTAGAGAAGGGAGGCGAATGGTAGGAGAAGGGGAAGGGGAAGTGTGGAGACAGGACTGTGGAATGCTATCTGGAGCTTGGCTGAAGGGGAAGTGAGTCGGGGACCTAAGAGTACTGTGTGACCCCCTGGGGAGTTAGGATCCATGTGCTGACAGACATGGAAACATGAACCAGCCAGAGTACAACATAGCCATGGGCAAATTAGGAACTGAGAAATGGCAGGTACGGAAATATGGGCCCAAGCCCAGAAGGCACTGAGTTAGAAACTGGGGGGCAGACCAGTGCAAAAATGCAAGTTGGATCATAGCACAGCCCTGTGCAAGTTAGGAATGAAGAGCTGACAGGCATGGAAATGCAGACCAGAGCAAAACACAATTCTAAATTAAGTATGGGCTCAGGAGAAAAAAGAAAGGTGAAGACAGAGTTATATGGCCTCCCTAGCCCCGTGCACTACTGATGGAAGGACAGGCTCTTGTTATAGATGAACCCAGCACTTAGGGCAGTGACCTTGGGGCACACAGAAGTTGTAGCCCACACTCTTCTCACTGCCACACAAAAATTGTAGACACAGAGACTGACCTCCTCCTTTAACACTCTTTAAGAGTTCACCTCCCACCTTTCCCCAATTCACCGAATGCTTGCTTACAGTCAGCTGTATCCCAGAAATCACCATTACCCCGTGCCATAAATAAAACTGTACCTTACCCAACAAACTCTGCCACCACCCTTCCTGCTGAAACTGATGGAGATTTTGGTCCACAAAAATTTTGACTCACAGACACATCAGCTTCTGCCTGCACTGGGATTTCAGGGTCTCAGAGCCCCGTTGCCAACCACATTGTCCCAACGGGACTGAGACCTTGGGTTCAGGGGCGACTATATAAACTTTATGTCAGAAGCAAGCAAAGCACTATGATAGCAAAAATAAATGAATGCTACTATACCAAGCTAAAAAGCTTCTGTACAGAAAAACAAACCGTCAAGAAAATAAAATGACAAAATAGAAAATATTTGCAAACAGCACCTCTGATAAAAGGTTAATATCCAAATTATATAAAGAATTTGCACAAATCAACAACAAAAACCAGACAATCCGATTAAAAAATGGGCAGAGTACTTGAACAAATCCTTCTCCCAAGAGGGCGTAGAAATGCCCAACAGATACATGAAAAAAATGCTCAACTTCACTAGCTATTAGGAAAATGCAAATCAAAACTACATTGAGATACAACCTCACACCTGCTAGAATTAATGTCAATAAGACAAATAATAAGAAGTGCTGGAGAGGCTATGGAGAAAAAGAAACTCTCACACACTGCTGATGGAAATAGAAATTGGTATAACCATTATGGAAGGCATTATGAAGGTTCTAAGCAAAATAAGCCAGACAGAAAAAATGAAGAACTGTATGACTTCGGTCATATGTGGCATATAAAAATGAAAGCAAGAAATAAACAAAAACTCATAGACACAGACAATAGCTTAGTGGTTACCAGAGGGTCAGGTGGTAGGGTTCTTGGGAACAGGATCTGGAGGTCTTCCTGGTTGTTCTAATAATTCATCTATAATCCACTGTTATTCTACATTATGCCAGTAGTCCTCATACTTGGAAGTACATCAGAATTGCCTAGGGGCTTTGTCAGAACAAAGTTTTCTAAATCAGTAGATGTGGGGTAAGGCTTGAGAGTTTGTAATTATCAAAAGTTCCCAGGTGATATGCTACTGGTCAAAGATTACATTTTGTAAATCACTAGATTATGGGATATACAAATCATTAATTCACCAGTCAATAGCAATGTCTGAATATGGAGAGCTGAGAAATCAACAGCACTCTTTTTATTTTTTTAATTTTTAATTTTACCTCTCTTTCCTTTTTTTTTTTTTTTTAAGATTTATTTTATTGATTGGGAAGTGAGAGAGAGAGTGAGAGAGAAGAGTGGGAGGGCCAGAGCAGACTCAATCATAACACATCATTACTTCTGACATAGTTTCATTCCACATAGGTGGATGTAGGGCCATGTGAGGTAGAAACCAAACTGAAGGCCTCCTGCATGGGAGGTTAGAACATTCACCACCATCCTGGTGGTTACCAGTGTGCCACATTTCAGCATATGGGTTTGTAAGGATCAGGGCCAGGACTTAATCCCCTGACCTCGAGGTTGCAAGGCAAGTGCCCAACCTACTGAGCTATTCCGGCATCCCCTTTATTTTTTAATTCCATTTCACATACATACAATATTATATTGGTTTTAGGTGTATAGCAAAGCAATGGGACATTTACGGTATGTAGCTTACAAAATCCTTACTCCGATACATCTGGTTCCCATCTGATACTGTGTATAGTTATTACAATATTATTCACTTTATGCCCCATGCTCCACTTTACATACCTGTGACTATTTTGTGACTATGAGTTTGTACTTCTTGATTTACTCTCCATTTTCACCCAGCCCTCTCACCCTCCTCCATTACCCCAACAAATCTAGTATTCATCTAATGCCAACCATAATTATTGAAATATTATTGACTATATTCCCATGTTATATCCTATGTCCCCATAACCATTATTTCGTAACTACCAAATTTAACTTTCTAATCCTTTACCCTTATCTCATTTCTCCCCCAACCTTCCTTCCATCTGGCAACAAACAAAATGTTTTTTGTTTTTCTTTTTATATCTTTGAATGTGTTCCTAATGTGCTTGTTAATTTTCTTCTTTAGATTTTGCCTAAAAGCAAAGTCAACCTTCATCTTTGTTATTCTGTTTGACACTCCACTCAGCGCAATACCCTCTGTGTCTTTTGATTGGAACTTTTAATCTATTAAATTGAAGGTAATTGTTGATATGTAACCATTGCCATTTTAGTATTCATAACTTTGCTTCCCCTGCCCCCCATCTTAAAGTAGTACCTCTAACATTCCTTGTAATACTGGTTTGGTGGGGATGAACTCCTTTAGCTTTCCTTCTCTGGGGAGCTCTATTTGTCCTTCACTTTTGAATGCTAGCCTTGCCGGGTACAGTAATGTTGGTTGTAGGTCCTTGCTTTTAATTACGTTAAATTTTTTCTGCCACCCCCTCCTGGTCTTAAAGTTTTGTCAAGAAATTAACTAACAGTTTTATGGGAGCTCCCTTACAAGTTACTGGTTGCTTTTTTCTTGCTGCTTTTAGGATTTTTTCTTTGCCTTTAACCTTGTTCATTTTAATTATAATGTGTCTTGGTGTGGGCCTATTTGGGTTTATCTCGTTTGGGACTATCTGTGCTTCCTGGGCTTGTATGTCTGTTTCCTTTACCAGGTTTGGCAACTTTTCAGTCATTATTTCTATAGGTTCTCAATTACTTGCTTTCCTTCTTTTCCTTCTTGTACTCCCATGATGCCAATGTTGTTACACTCGACGTTGTCCCAGAGGCTCCTTAAATTATTCTCATTTCTTTCTTTTTTTTTTTTTTTTCATTTTTCACTGTTCTGACTGGATATTTTCTGCTACCTTGTCTTCCAGTTGACTGATTCGATCCTTTGCTCCATCTAGTCTGCTAGTGATTTCTTCTATGCATTCTAAATTTCAGTTATTGTATTCTTAATTCCTGACCCTTTTATGGTTCTATGTCCTTCTTTATGCTTGCTCTCTATTGAAGTTATCACTAAGTTCCTTGAACATCCTTATAACCATCATCTTGAATTCTGTGTCTGATAGGTTGCTTGTGTCCACCTTGTTTAGTTCTTCTTCTGGAATTTTTTGTTGTTCTTTTTATTTGAGATATACTACTTTCTTTCTTCATTTTTGATGCTTGTCTGTGTTAATTTCTATGTATTAGATATATCTCCCAATATTGCTGTATAGCCTTATATAGTAGGTACCCTGCGTGGCCCTGGTACTATCTCCCTGGTCATCAGCATGGGGTTCTCCTGTAGATTATGGTTTTGTGCCAATGCTGTGCTTAGAGCTACTCAGAAAAAGTCTCTGAGTCTTCCAATTGTTGGTCTCTGCCCACCTGGGGCCTGCGAACTTCAATAGTTTTCCAAGGAAGATTGCAATTGTGGGTGGGGCTGTCTGCTCACTGGAGAAAGTGTATATGATTGGTGTAGTTAGGTGGGGTGAGATCCCAATGAGTCAACAAGGTGAAGCGAGTGGAGCTCACTAGACCAATCAGGTTCAGATTTGGCCGTGTGAGCGTAGAAGCAACACAGGAAAGATAGAGGCCATCAGATGGCTGTATAAAAGAAAGACCCACCCAGGAAAAAGTAATGAATATTCTCTGGCCCTCATCCCAAAGCCACACATTCAGTCTGCTCCCATATGCCTCCAACATTCTCTGAGTCACTGTCCTTCTGCTGCAGCTCAGGGTGAGTACCCACAAATGAACAAGTCTGTGAAGGCACTTTAAGAGGAGTCTGGGTTTTCCACAGCCTTCTGTCCCAACCAGGTCAAAGTCTCCACTGATTTCACAGTCAGATGTTGTGGGGCTTCTCTTTGCAGTATCACTGCTCTTGGCTGGGAAGTCTGGTATGAGGCTAGGGTCCCTTGCTTCTCTAAGGGGGAATCTCCATGGCTGAGATATCTCTCCTGATTCTCTACTGCCACTGGAGATTTGCATCCTTTCACATCTGTGCCCCTCTTACCAGTCTCAACCTGGCCTCCTTATCTTTGTGTCCTTAGTTATAAAACTTCTTTTCCACTAGACTTCAGATGGTCCTCCAGGTTAGTTGTTCAATAATTTAGCTGTAATTTTAATATGCTTACGGAATGAAGCAGGCACAGTGTTTATCTACTCCACTATCTTGGACCATAAAATCTCAACAGAATTTCTTAATGACAGCTGACTCTGGATAATTTTATGCCACAGAAGCCATTTTTCCAGATTTCTTTGAGCATTTAGAGGTAGTTCTATAAGTATATTCTTAATCTTTCTATAACTTAACAATTTCAGTAGGTCAATTAAATTTTCCTTCCTTAGCTCAGATGATTTTTCAAGGACTACAAAAGTGATAGGTATATACCACTGAGTAATATTCTTAAAATCTTTCCAGCTTTTCCATTTATATGGAGCTATCTTCAACCCTAGCTAACTTTGTTTATTTTCATGGATATATCAATACTGGCAAACTCAAGCAGTATTTATATAATGTACATTCAAGAAAAATGCTCAGAGAATTCTCTCACGGGGTCAACTCAACTGATACAGCTTCAAGACAACAAGTGCAAGACAAAGCTAGCAGTCCACCTGAGAACTCCTTCCAGAAATTAGCACCCAATGACTACAAGAATACTTTATTTAGGGATTGGGGTAAATTTTAAGAGATTGAATAATAAATTTCAAGCCTTTCAAACAGCAACATCAATTCACATAGTAGAAATAGCAAATTCATTTCCATAGTTCTATTTTTATTTTGAATAAACAATTCAAATAATTTTTTAAATAATGAATCAGTCATAATTAAAGAGTTATTTTCTCTGTTTTGCTTTTACTGTACTTTACCATTGAGTGATAATAAAAGTTACTAACAATTCTTGAACATTTGTTATTAGCAGCAATTTTAGCTAAGCAATTTGTATATATTATTATACAACCTTTATAAAATCCCATGAAAAAGATCTTTTTCATGTTTTATAGGTGAGAAATTTGAGGCTTAGATGAAGTAAATTGCCCAAGGTCACAAGCTACCAAACAGCAAAAAATAAGGATTTGCATTGATCAGACTTCCCACCTCAACTTTTAATCATTTGCTGTGATCATCACAGCAGTGACCCTGACAACTCTATCAATTTTCTGGCTCTACTTATAGGCTTCCATAGGGTTTTTGTAAGGCAAGATCCAAAACATGTGGAGCAGAATTGGGTTCTTTATATAGTAGGCACTGCAGTAGAAACCATACAATCAATGACACTGGCTGAATTATGGATTGTAAGAGAATTGGCAGTAGTTCCAAATAAGAAAACCTTGACTCCCTGGGTATTTTGTGGACACAGGAACCTGCTTTTCATATTTATTTCAGCATGTTGAAGTAGATTAAATAGCTATGCTATTAATCTTTCCATAATCTAATCATTTCAGTTAGTCAACTAAACATTTTTTCTGTTATTTTTTTCCCCCTTTCCTCTATTAAATAGAGAATAGAGAAAGCTGGCTCTGGGTGGTGAACACATAATGTAACACATAAGCAAAGTACTATAAAACTGTACATCTGGAACCTATGTAATTTTTACTAACCAATGTTATCCCAATAAATTTAACAATTAAAAACATTTAGATTATTTTAATCCAAAAATATTTAACTTTCCTGGCCTGAACTTCTATCATTTAATGATTTTACCTTAGTAATTTTTTGGTCTGGTTGAGACCAGAATCATGAGTTTATTTACATCTCTAGCTATAAATATTTAGAAGGGTTTCACAAAAATCTTTAAATAGATGAAATTTTTAATATCTAGTTTTTCAAAAATAGGATTTAAAATAACAATAGTTCTTCCCTAATTTCAATAAATATAAAGGGCTAATAAGCATCCAAAACTGAACATTCACATTCTTGAGCAATATTAAAATGACATTTGTTTGTCAAATGAAAAATACCTTAAGACTTGAAATTATGTTTTATATTTTTTATAAATATCAAAGGCAGGGAGACCTGTAGTATACTTTACGCATCATTGAGGGTGACATAATTGTTGGTTTATCAATAGACTCTAAGAAGTATGATGCCATAATATTGAAAACAACGCTAGTATTCCATTTTACAAACTATTTTCAGATATATTACCTGATATGATCCCAATGTAAAACTTGAAAATAGAGTTATTTACAGAGAATCTGATTTTAAGAGAGGTTAAATAACATGCTTAAGATTATAGAGCTAGTACTTATCTGCTCTGGTTTTCTTAATTCTTTCTATATACTATTCTGCCTCCTGTTTTATTGTGTTATGAATGTTCAAGTAAAAAAGATTAATGCTAGATAAACTAATATGATATAAAGTTTATAAGTAAATAAATTCAATATGACATAAACTTTAAAACTGACAGTGGTCAATTTTTATATGAATTATAATCCTAAGTGCATAAGTACTACTTTGTTTTCTGTTTAGCTATGACTTCATGTTCATATTAACAAATATTTTAAATAACATTGATTTATCTGACATAGTGGTAATTTTGGAACCTCTAGTGGGTCGCCAGTTGTTACTCTCTCAAAAGCCAAGTTGATATACTTACATGGGGATATGAAAACCCTTCAAGTAGTAGTTAGCACACATTGACTGTGGTGTTATTGAGTTGAATTGTAGATGATAAATTAGTTTAAGAACTGGTTCTTCCCTTTAAAAATAAAAATATAATTTGAAATACCATAACATTTACCCTTTTTATAATGTATAATTCCAGACTGTTGCAAGATTTTGGTTAATTACTAGAGTTCTAAGATAATGATTCTGATAATTTTTTTCAGTAATTTTATTGCTTCTATAGAGGGGGGAAGCTTGTTTGAAAAAAAGGACTACTGTTTACATGAAAGTTTATTATATTATATACAAACTTAATAGTAGCCACTCAAAACTGTTTTTAAACTGATACATAACATTAAAAAAAGGAAACAGAGGTTAAAAAATCATAGAACACAATTGAACTAAAATAACTGACAAAAAAATAAAAAGAAACAATTGAAATACTGATATATCATATAAAATGGCTATAAAAAATTCTCAAATATCAATCATCTCTCTAAATGTACATGGAGTAAACTCACCAATAAATAGGTGCAGAATAGCAGATTGGATTATAAAATAAAACCCAACCATATGCTACCTCCAAGAGACACACCTCAGCTATAAGAACAAATACAGACTTAAAGTGAAAGGATAAAAATGAATATTCTAAGCAAATGGAATGCAGGAAAATGCAGGTATTGCCATACTTATGTCTGACAAAACAGACTCTAGAATAAAAAAAGGTAATATGAGACAAAATTGGACATTTTATAATGACAAATGAGAATACAACAAGATGACATGACACTTAGGAATATGCCCCTATCAGGAAGCACCAAAATTTACAAAACAATTACTAAAAGAACTAAAGAAAGAAACTGACAAAAACACAATTGTAGTATGGGATCTAAATACCTAATTGACAGCCATGAATAGATAACCCAAACAGAAAACCAACTAGAAAATATAACCTTTAAATGATACATTACAACAATTGGACATAATTGATATTTACAGAACACTTTGTTGTACAACATAAGATAATACATTCTTTCTAATGTACATGGAACATTCTGAAGAATAGACCATATGCTGAGAAACAAAACTAGCCTCAGAAAATTCAAGAAGTTTGAAATCCTACCAAATGTATTCTCTGATCACAAGCTTTGAAACTGAAGATCAACTGGAAAAAAAGAGAGAGAGAGAGAGAGAGAGGAAGAAACATGACGAGTGGAAATTAAACAACACGTTATTTTTTTTTTAAATCTGGGTTAAAGAAAAATAAAAGGAGTGATAAAAATACATAGAAACAAATGAAAATGAAAACACACCATATCAATATTACTGGGAAGCAGCAAAAAGAGTAAGAAGAGGGATATTTATATCATTACAGGCCCATCTCAAGACACACCCAAAAAATGTCTAACAACCTAATATTGCATTTTAAAGAACTAGGAAAGTGAAATCTGAAGTCAGTAGAAGAAAGGAAATAATAAAAATTAGAACAAAACTAAAAAAATAGAGGACAAAATAAAAATAAATAGAAAATAAATAGAAAAATTAGAAAAGACACATTAACCAAAATAAGAAATAAAAGAGGATAAATTATGCCTGATACCATAGAAATATGACAGATCATATGAGAATACTATAAAAGGATATATGGCATAAAATCCAACATCCTAGAAAAATGAACAAGTTTCTAAAATCCTAACTTAATTAGACTGAACCAATTAGAACTGGATAATTTAAATAAACCAATCAACTTTAAGGAAATTGAAACAATCATCTAAAACTTCCCCAAAGCAAAAGTCCAGGACCAGACAGCCTAGCCAGGGGTAGCGAACCTTTTGGCGACTGAGTGCCAAAATTTATGAAATAAGAGTATACTCGCTCGACTCGCGTGCCAACCCATCGAGTGAGACAGAGGCATCAATAATTTTTATGTCTATAAGAGCATAAACAATAATTTTTAAAATGATATTCACAGCTCTGCATGCTGAAATAATTGTTCCGCGTGCCATTTTGTGCACACGTGACATAGGTTCACCAATCCCGGCCGAGGCGGTAAATTCTACCAAACATTTAAAGAGGAATTAACATCTGTCTTCCTCAAATGCTTCCAAAAATTGAAAAAAGTTGCTATGATTCCTTCCTAACTTTATGAGGCCAACACTACCCTGATACCAAACACTTGTATGGATAACACTAAAAAAGAAACTGTAAACCAATATCTCTAATGAACACAAATGCAAAAATTATAAACAAAATATTTACAAATAGAATACAACAATGCATTAAAAATATTATATATTACAATAAAGTGGCATTTTTCCCAGGAACACAAGTATGGTTCAGCATATGAAAATTGATCAATGTCATATACCACATAAACAAAATTAAAGATAAAAACCATAAAACTATATCAATTTAAACAAAAAAATGCATTCAACATTATAAAACAGCCATTTATGTTTATGGAAGGAAAGTACCTCAACATAACATAGGCCATATATGACAAAACCTCAGCTAATATCATACTGAATGAAAAAATATGAAACCTATTTCCTTAAAATCTGAAACAAGACAGGGATGTCCCTTGTCACTACTGTTATTTAACATTATACTGGAAGCCAAATCAATTAGACAAAAGAACAAAATAAAAGGCATCCAAGTTGAAACTTCAGATAACATGATTCTTTACTTAGAAAATCTGCTAAATACGCCACTAAAAAACTATTAGAGAGGACAATACAACAAGAAGACACAACACTTATTAATATATATATATGCCCCCCAACCAGGAAGCACCAACATTTACAAAGCAACTACTAACAGATCTAAAAGGAAAAACTAACAAAAATACAAATATAGTAGGGGACTTAAACAGCCCTTTGACAGCCATGGACAGATCCTCCAGAAAGAAAATAAATAAGGAAATATAAGTTTTAAATGATATATTAGAGAAATTAGACATAATTAACATTTATACCACATGTAACTATACACTTCATACCACATGTAACTATACACTTTTTTCTGGTGCACATAAAAATTCCAAAGCATAGACTATATGCAGGGACACAGAGCTAGTCTCAGCAAACTTATAGATACTAAAATCATACCAAGTGTATTCTCTGACCACAGACCTTTAAAAACAGAGTTCCACTACAAAAAAAAAGCATTCAAAACCATATATACATGGAGATTAAACAACATATTATTTTAAAAAAATGACTGGATGAAAAAATAAATAAAAGAAGGATTTAAAATACATAGAAATGACAATGGAAACACAACATATCAAAATTACTGGGATGCACCGAAAGTAGTAATAAGAGGAATATTTATATTAATACAGGCCTTTCTCCAGTAACAAACAAAATCACAAGTAAAAAAATCTAATATCACATCTTAAAGATTTAGAAAAAGAAGAACAAAAACAAAAAAAACAATAAAAAAAACCATCCAAAGTCAGAATAAGGAAGAAAATAATAAAAATTAGAACAGAACTAAATGAAAAAGAGAACAGAAAAACAATAGAAAAAAATAGTGCAACAAAGAGCTGGTTCTTTGAAAAAATTAATAAAATTGACAAACCCTTGGCTAAACTCACCAAGGGAAAAAGAGGAAAGACACAAATAACCAAAATGAGAAATGAATGAGGTAAAATTATAACTGATACCATAGAAATACAAAAGATTGTACAAAAATACTATGAATGATTATATGCCTCCAAATGTTGCAACCTACAAGAAATGAAAAAGTTTCTAGAAATATATGGTCTATGTCAACTAACTCATAAAAAACTGGATAATCTAAGAAAACTAATCAACAGTAAGGAAATTGAAACAATCATCCAAAAACTCCCCAAAAGCAAGAGTCCAGGACCACAGAGTCTCACTAGTGAATTTTATTAGGCATTCAAAGAGGAATTGACACCTATCTGTCTCAGATTTTTCCAAAAAATTGAAGAGGCAATACTTCCAAACTTATCCTATGAGGTCCACAATTTCCCTAATATCAAAGCCTGCTAAGGACATAAAAAAAAAAAAAAAAAAAAAAAAAAAAAAAAAAAAAAAAAAAAAAAAAAAAGAAAGAAAGAAAAAGAAAGAAAAGGAAAAGAAAACCATACACCAATCTCTCTGATGAGCACTGATGCAAAACTCCTACACATTATATTAGCAAATAGAATGCATCAATGCATTGAAAAGATTATACAGGGGAAGTCAGGATGGCTCAGTGGGTTAGGCGCTCACTTTGCAGCGCCGGGGACCGAGGATCGAATCCTGGCCCCAATCCGTGCGGAACCATGTGTTGAACTGGGCGCTCCCCTAGTTCAGTTCTCTCTCTGTCTCTGTATCTCTCTCTCTCTCTCCTCTGTCAAAATAAATAAATAAATATTAAAAAAAAAAACATTATAAAAAAAAAAAAGATTATACATCATGATCAACTGGGATTCACCTCAGGGGCACCAGGAGGGTTCAACATACCCAAATCAATCAATGTGATACCCCACATTAACAAAATTAAAGATTAAAAATATATAATTGTATCAATTGATACAGAAAAAGTGTTTTCACATTATATAACATCCATTTATGACCAAACCACTGAATAAAATAGGTATAGAAGGAAAGTAGCTCAAAGTAATAAAGACCATATATGATAAATCCTCAGTGAATATTATACTGAAGGAAGAAAAATTGAAACATTTTCTTCTAAAATCAGGAATAACACAGGGATATCCTCTGTCACGACTTTTATTCAACATAGTGTTGAAAATTCTAGCCAGCGCGATTAGGTGTGAAAAAGAAATAAAAGGCATTCAAAATGGGATGCTTTTTTGCAGATGACATGATCCTTTATATAGAAAACCCTAAAGACTCCACCAGAAACCTATTACAAATAATAAATGAATATAGTAAAGTTGCAAGATACAAAATCAATGTGTAAAAATCCATAGCATTTTTATATGAGCTACAAAACTTCAGAAAAATAAATGAGAAAAACAATGCCTTTTGCAATCAAAACAAAAAGAATAAAATGCCTAGGAATAAACTTAACAAAGGATCTGAAGGACTAATACATGGAAAACTGTAAGACACTATTAAAAGAAATTAAAGACACACCCCACAAAAATAGAAAGACATTCCTTGTTCATAGATTGGAATAATCAACATAGTTAAAAGGCCATATTACCCAAAGCAATATACAGATTTAATGCAATTTCCATCAAAATCCCACAGACATTCTTTCAAAAAATTGATTTAGAAAAATCATCAAATTTATATTGCACCACAAAAGACCCCCAATCTCCAAAGGAATCTTACTACTACTACTAATAATAATAACAATAATAATAAGGCTAGAGGCATCGTGCTCCCTGATTTCAGTTTATACTACAAAGCATCAATAATTAAAACAGTGTGGTACTGGCAGAAAAATAGACATACAGAACAATGGAACAGAGTAAAAAACCCAAAAATAAACTCACAAATATTTGGACAGGTAATTTTTGACAAAGGAGTGAAAAACATACATTCTAGAAAAGAAAGCCTCTTCAATAAGTGGCACTAGGAATATTAGAAAGCCACATGCAAAAGAATAAATCTGGACTGTGAACCATCACCATATACCAAAATTAACTCATAATGGTTTAGAGACCTCCAAATAAGACCTGAAAAAATAAACTGCATTAAAATAAATAAAAAATAAATAAAAAAAAAACATTGGTGCTGAACTTAATAGGCCTTGAGTTCAGAGAGGACTTTATGAACTTGACCTCAAAGGTAAGGGAAATAAAAGCAAAAATAAATGAATAGGACTATATCAAACCGAAAAGGTTCTGAACAGCAAAGGAAACCATCAACAAAGTAAAGAGGCAACCAATCAAATGGGAGAAAATATTTGCAAACAATGCCTTTGATAAGGGTCTAGTATATAAAAAATATTTAAAAAATTGTACAATAAAAAAAAATGATCCTATTGAAAAATGGGCCAAAAAACTGAATAGACACTTCTCCCATGAAGATATTTAAATAACCAACAGATATATTTTAAAATGCTCAAATTTACTAGCTATTAGGGAAATGCAAATTAAAATCACAATGAGATACACATCACACCTGTTAGAATGGCTATAATCAACAAAACAAGAAATAACAAGTGCTAGAGAGGCAGTGGAGAATAAGGAACCCTCATACACTGTTGGAGGCTATGAAAATTAGTACAAACACTTTGCAAAGTAGTATAGAGATTCCTCAAAAAAATGAAGAATAGAATTATCATATGGCCCAATAATCACTCTTCGGTGTATGTACCCCCAAAACTTGAAAACCTGTTTCCAAAGATATATGTACACCAATGTCCATTGCAGCACTGTTTGTGATGGCCAAGTCCTGAAAGCAATCAAAGTGTCCTTTAATAGATGCCTGAATAAAGAAGTTGTGGTACATTTACACAATGGAATACTGCTCAGCTATAAGAAAAGATGAAATACATCTTTGACATCTATGACAACATAGATGGACCTTAAAACCATCATATTAAGTGAGATAAGTCAGACTAAAACAAAATCAAGAATCATATGACTTCACTTATAGGTGGCATGTAAAACTGAAAGTAACAAAGGAACAAAACCTTATGTACACAGTCAATAATTTAGTGGTTACCTGGGGCTAAGTGGGGAAGGAGTTGGGGGAGTAGGGAGGGAGCATCAAATGTATGGTGACAGAAAGAGAACTGACTGTGGATGGTGAGAACATAATGCAATACATAGACGATATAATATGGAATTGTATATCTGAAACCTACATAGTTTTTACTAACCAATGTTAACCCAATAAATTTTACAATAAATAAAAAATTATTAGAAACAATAAATGGATACAGTAAAGTTGCAGGGAAAAAAATAAATATAGAAATGTACAAAATGCAGGATACAAAATAATTGCATTACTATATAATAACAATGAAACTTCAGAAGAAAATGGAAATAATAGTACCTTTTACAATCACAACAAAAGAAATAAAATACCTAGGAATAAACTTAACAAAGAATATGAAGTTCTCATACACAGAAAACTATAAAACACTATTAAAAGAAATTGAAGAAGGTTCAATGAAGTAAAAAGTTAGTCTGGGATCGTGAATTGAAAGAATCAACATCATTAAAATGGCTATATTACCCAAAGCAATCTGCAGATTTAATGCAATTCCCATAGAAATCTCAACAACATTCCTTTAAGAAATAGATTAAAAAATTATCAGATTTATATGGAATCATAAAAGATACCAAATTGCCAAAGCAATCCTCCAAAAACAAACCCAAAAAAAGAATGAAGCCGGAGGCATTACATTTCCTGATTTCAATTTCCACCATAAAGCATCAAAAATCAAGATAGCATGTTATTGACAGAAAAAACAAACACACAGACCAATTGGATAAAATATAAAACCCAGAAATAAACCCCCAAATATATGGACAGATGATTTTTGACATAAGAGTGAAAAACATAAAATGAAAAAAGTAAAGCCTCTTCAATAAATGGTCCTGGGAAAATTGGAAAGCCATGAGCAAAAGAATGAATCTGGACGGCTATCTGTCATTATATACCAAAACTAACTCAAAATGGATCAAAGATCTCCACATAATACCTGAAAGAATAAATTGCATAGCAGAAACTTTAGTATTAAACTTATGCACCTTAGGTTCAGAGAGGATGTCATGAATTTGATCTCAAAAGCAATGGAAGTAAAAGCAAAAATAAATGAATGGGACTATATCAAACTAAAAATCTTCTGCACATTAAAGGAAATCATCAACCAAATAAGGAGGCCACCAACTGAATGGGGGAAAAATATTTTCACACAATGCCTCCAGTAAGGGGTTTATATCCAAAATGTATAAAGAACTCTCAAAACTCAAAAACAACAAGAAGCAATCCAATTAAAAAGAACTGACTCTGAATTTTGAGCATATGATGCAATATATGGACTTGTACCCCTGGAACCTATGTTATTTTTACCAAACAATGTCACCCCAATAAATTTAACAATTAAGAATGAGAGACAGAAAAAAAGAGAGAGAGATAGAGGGAGGGAGGGAAGAAGGAAGGAAGGAAGGAAGGAAGGAAGGAAGGAAGGAAGGAAGGAAGGAAGGAAGGAAGGAAGGAAGGAAGGAAAAAATGAGCAGAGGACCTGAAAAAACACTTCTCCCAAAAGTACATAGAAACTGATAACACATATGAAAAAATGCTGAACTTCACTAGTTATTAGTGATATGCAAATTAAAACCACAATGAGATTCCACTTCATACCTGTTAGAATGCCTATCATCAAGACAAATAACAGCAAGTGCTGAAGAGGCTGTGGAGGAAAGGAACCCTCACACACTGCTGGTGAAAATGTAAATTGGTATAGCCACTATGGAAAACAATATGGAGATTCCTCAAAATATTAAGAATAGAGTTACCATATGACTCAGCAATCCCTCTTCTGAGCACCTACTCAAAATATCTGAAAACGTTTGCCCACCAAGATATACGTACCCTGATATTTATTGCAGCAATATTCACATTGGCCAAAATATAAAAACAACCAAAGTGTCTTCAATAGATAACCGAATAGAGAAGATGTAGTACATATACACAATGGAATATTACTCAACCATAAGAAAAGATGAAATACTGCCATTTGCAACAACATGGATGGATCTTGAGATTATCATGCTAAGTAGAATAAGTCAGACAAAAACTCAAGAACCATATGACTTCACTCATAAGTGTGGTATAATACTAAAAGAAGCAAAGAAACAAAAACTCATGGACACAGACAGTAGTTGAATGGTTACCAGAGAGTAAGAGGGGAGGGGAGTGGTGGAGGAGGGAACGGGCATCAAATATATGATGATAGAAGGAGAAGTCACTCTGGGTGTTGAGCACACAATGCAACACACAGGCAATGTATAATAGAATTGTACCATTTAAACCTATATAATTTTACTAGTCAATGTCACTTTAATAAATTTAATTAAAAAAAGAAAAGCTGAATAATAAAAAAAAAATGTCCCATTGGATACACTATGAACAAATATAATTTTTTTCTTTATTTTCATATATATTGATAATTGTTTTTGTGGAAAACAATACTTTTATACAATTTGTAAATTCAGATAAAAATTGGAAAAAAGAAAAAGAAAAAAATTATTTGCTTCTTCATCTTTTGGTTGTTCATGGTTTTGTTCTGCAATCTCTCTGGATCTCATAAAGGATATAAGATATAATTGGAAGAAAAATTCATGTATATATTGACTCACAATACTTTGGCCAACATTCTAACGGATTAATACACTGAGTCCTACCACAGATTCCTCACCAGAAAATCCTGAAGTTAATAATCCATTTTAAAGCCTCTTCTTTCTGAGCCCAAATGAAACCCTACTACAAAGAATTCCAGGACAAATCATTCCAGAAATAATCTAGTAGCATATTTAGTAGGTAAATTCAATTTTAGTGCCAGCCTATTTCCTTATCTGAAAAATCATATCTCATAAGACTGTTGTGAGGATTACATGAGAAAATGAATATAATATTGCTTATAATATTACCAAACAATAAAAACTTCATAAATTTTAACCATTAACAGCATCACTCCCTTCATTTTTTCATCACGTTTCTTCTTTAGTACTTCCCTAAGAAAGTTTCTTTGATGAGCACCAAGATGTGTTTATTCTTTCAGGGTCTTCTGGAAACACGTTTTACTAACATGCTCACCTTATTTTGTTAGAGGAAGCATTAAAAACTAATCTCTGCTATAAAGCAGGAAGGGTTACTTGCCCATAGAATATGGCCTCCATTGCAAAGATGCCAAATCTACATATACATGTGGAAGAGCAAAAAAGGGAGGAATTATAAATGGCATTGTGAAAAAATGCTGCATAATTGGAGAAAAGTTTGTGTAAGTTTGAGTTCTGTGTTTTGCTTTGAATCACCTCATTTTCTCAGATACTTATCAGATAAACTCTAGACTTAATATTACTACATTTATTGCCATTTTAGAAAACTTAATGAGAGTTTTGTGATAATGTAAAATCTTTTTCCATGCCAAGAAGTGAAGTATTAGAAAGAAATATAAATTTAAAAATGAAAACCTCAAATTTGATTTATACTCTTAAAAACTATGACTTCTCAGTTCAATCATCATAATTCTGTCAGAGCCTAGTTATGGACTAGATGAGTCTCTATGGATGACCTACCCTGGGATAAATCATAAAATGAAATGAGTCCAAAGTCAAATCTAAGTAGTCTGTGAAGTAGACATGGTTGTCTTTAAAATTTTTATCAATTATTAGACAGTTAATAGTGGAAAGATGCTTCAGATATGTTAAACATCCATGTTAGAAATTCTGGGTGTGTTTGAGAAAGTTTACAGGACTAAAGGAATAAAATACTGTGCATTTATTTAGGACCTATCTAGAGTCTGAGTGGATCCCAGATTAGTATAGGTCTCCAATGCCCTGTAAAGCTAAGATGTTGGATCAAATCATGTAGAACAAAGATTTTTTTTATTTTTTAAGGTCAATTAAAAAATAAAATAAAATAAAAAAGACAGCCATGAACTACATACCACAGTGATCAGGAAATTTTGTCATAAATTGCTAAGATGTTTGGGACTGCCACAGACACTTTATATGTAAATACATTTATTTCCCTTTACTAGTGAGAACTTTTGCTATTATATTTAAATTTCTTGGTTTTGTTTTCATACAGTGTACCTGCTGATCTCTTGTTTATTCTTTAGTGAAGGACAGTGGGTTAGAAGAACAAAAATAATATTATTCACATTTCTTTCTGTCTGGATTATTTCAAATTTTAGATTTTAAATCTGCATAAAGAGAAGCCAATAAACCATGTTAGGAATAAAAGGCAGCTTCAGTTAAGACATATAAACTTGGGGAAGCCGGGATGGCTCAGTGGGTTAAGTGCTCACTTTGCAGCCCCAGGGACTGAGGATCGAATCCCGGCCCCGGCCCGTGCGGAACCATATGCTGAACTGGGGAGTGCCCCCAGTTCAGTTCTCTCTCTGTCTCTATATCTATCTCTCTCTCTCTCTCCCTCTCTGTCAAAAAAAAAAAAAAAAAAGACATATAAACTTTAGGGCATTACAAAATACTCCTGATTACGTCTGTAATATATGATTCAGGTAACTTTACTATTTTCCCCCTTCTTTCTATGTTAAATCCACATTCAGAGTGTGCTGGTTCCTTTATGGATTTTGAAAGCTTGTCTAGGTGATTCTATAATAAGACCCAGGTAGCAGGAAATTTTTTTTGCCTGCTCATTTAACAGCTGTGTTTCCAGCTGCATCTGTTATAAATAAAAATGGCTCCTTAAATTTACATTTTCTATATGTGAAAGCATGTTATCAGATGTAGCATCTTGGATGATGCCAAAGATAACCACTAAAGAATGTCAGTTTGAACCTCTGGATCATAGTACATTAGATGGCATTATCAGATGTAATTGTATATTTCTATTAAAACGAAGTGATGAGACCAATGGATTTGCAAAAAGTGAATTGTTTCCAGTCTTTGAATGCTTTTGTAATATGACTGAGATGAATCCCCATGATATGTCTATGAAACATAATGAAGTGTGAAATAAGCAAGAATAGAGGTTAAAATTATAGGGCGCTTGTTGATCCATATAATAATACACTTTGTTTCAGGCCATGGCTTTTTGGAAGAAGTGAAAAATTTCTTTAAGTACTACCCATCACATATCACAGAGTGAAGTGATGTTTATTTATTTAGTTAGTTTTTGTTTAAATTTATTGGGGTGACATTAATTGATATCAATTATGTTATGTGCTCACCACCCAGAATTACTTCACTTTCCATCATCATGTGTTTGATCCCCCCCTCTCCCTACTTCCCCCCAACACATCTCTCCCCCTCCATGTCCCTCTTACCCTCAGGTAAGCACTAAACTATTGACAGTGTCCTTGAGTCTTTGTTTCTATGTTTCTTTCAGTTTTATACTTCACCTATATATATAAGTGAGGTCATATGTTTCTTGGTTCTTTCATTCTGACTTATTTTGCTTAATAAGATGGTTTCAAGGTCCATCCGTATTGTCACAAATTGCTGTATTTCATCTTTTCTTGTTGGTGAGTAGTATTCCATTGTATAAATGTACCACAGCTTCTTTATCCAGTCATCTAACAGAGGACACTTTGGTTGATTCCATGACTTGGCCACTGTGAACAGTGCTGCGATAAACATTGGGGTACATGTATCTTTGAGGATTAAGGTTTCAGGTTTTTTTGAGTAGATACCCAGGAGAGGGATTGCTGGGTCATATAGGAATTCCATTCCTAGTTTTTTAAGGAAACTCCACACTGTTTTCCACAGTGGTTGTACCAATTTACATTCTCAGCAGCAGAGTATGAGGGTTCCTTTTTGTCCACTGCCTCTCTAGAATTTGTTATTCCTTGTCTTGTTGATTATAGCCATTCTAACAGGTGTGAGGTGGTATCTCATTGTAGTTTTAATTTGCATTTCCCTAATTGCTAGTGATGTGGACATTTTTTCATGTATCTTTTGGCTGTTTTTATGTCTTCAGGAGAGAAGTGCCTGTTTAGGTCTTCTGCCCATTTTTTAATTAGATTGTTTGTTTGTTTTTTTGTTGTTGAGTTATATGAGTTCTTTATATGTTTTAGATAATAGCCCCTTCTCAGAGGCATTGTTTGCAAATATTTTCTCCTATTTGGTTCGTTTCCTTTTTACTTTGTTGATGAATTCCTCTGCTGTGCAGAAACTTTTTAGTTTGATATAATCCCATTCATTTCATTTTGCTTTTACTTCCCTTGCCTTTGGGGTCAAGTTCATAAACTGCTCTCTGAGCCCAAGTTCTATAAGTTTAGTGCCAATGCCGTCTTCCATGCACTTTAGAGTTTCGGATCTTATGTGGAGGTCCTTAATTCAATTTGAGTTAATTTGAGTATATGGTGACAGTTCACAGTCTAGATTCATTCTTTCGCATGTGGTTTTCGAATTTTCCCAGCACCATTTACTGAACAGGCTTTCTTTCCCCCATTTTATATTTTTTGCTCCTTTTTTAAAGCTTATCTGTCCATATATTTGTGGGTTTATTTCTGGGTTTTCGATTCTGGGTTTCATTGGTCTGTATGTCTGTTTTTCTTCCAATACCAAGCTGTTTTGATTATTGATGCTTTGTAGTATAGACTGAAGTCAGGAAGTGTAATGCCTCCAGCCTTTTTTTTTTTCTTGGAGGATTGCTTTGGCAATTTGGGGCCCTTAGTTGTTCCATATGAATCTCATATATATATATATATATATATATATATTATCTATTTCTTGAAAGAATGTCTGTGGGACTTTGATGGGAATTGTACTAAATCTGTATATTGCTTTGGGTAATATGGTCCTTTTAACTATGTTGATTCTTCCAATCCATGAACATGGAATATCCTTCCATTTCTTTGTATTTTCTTCAATTTCTTTTAATAGTGTCTTATAGTTTTCCATGTATAAGTCTTTCACATTCTTTAAGTTTAGTGCTAAGTATTCTATTTTTGTTTTGATCACAAGCATTATCATTTTTCTCATTTCTTTTTCTGAAGTTTCATTTTTCATGTATAAAGAAGCTGTAAATTTTTGTACATTAATTTTGTATCCTGAAACTTTACTGTATTCATTTATTATTTCTAACAATTTTCTGGTGGAGTCTTTGGGGTTTTCTATATAAAGGATCATATAGTCTTCAAAAAGAGACAGTTTAACTTCTTTGTTTTCAATTTGAATGCCTTTTATTACTTTTTTCTGCCTAATGGCTCTGGCTAGGACTTCCAGCACTATGTCAAATAACAGTGGTGACAGGGGACATCCCTGTTTCATTCCTGATTTTAGAAGAAAAGGTTTCAGTGTTGCCCCATTCAGTATGACATTCACTGAGGGTTTGTCATATATGGCCTTTATTATGTTGCAGTATTTTTCTTCTATACCCATTTTATTAAGTGTTTTACTCATAAATGAATGTTGTATCTTGTTGAATGCTTTTTCTGCATCGATTGATATAATCATATGGTTTTTGTCTTGAATTTTGTTTATGTGGTGTATTACGGTGATTGATTTGCGTGTATTGAACCATCCTTGTGCCACTGGGATGAATCTCACTTGATCATGATTTGTAATCTTTTTAATGCACTGTTGTATTCTATTTGCGAGTATTTGGTTTACAATTTTTGCATTGGTGTTCATCAGAGATATTGGTTTATAATTTTATTTTTATGTGAGGTCCTTGCCAGGCTTTGGTATTAGGGTAATGTTGGCCTCATAGAATGAGTTAGGAAGTATTGCCTCTTCTTCAAATTTTTGGAAAAGCTTGAGAAGGATAGGTGTTAGTTCCTCTTTGAATGCCTAGTAAAACTCGTTGATGAGACCATCTAGTCCCGGACTCTTGCTTTTGGGAAGGTTTTGGGTTATTGTTTCAATTTCCTTACTGTCGATTGGTTTGTTTAGGTTATCCAGTTCTTCTTGATTCAGTCTAGGTAGACTATATGTTTCTAAAAACTTGTCCATTTCTTTTAGGTTGCAAAATTTGGTGGCATACAGTCCTTTGTAGTACTTTTGTATGATCCTTTGTATTTCTATGGTATCCAATGTAATTTCCCCCCTTTCATTTCTAATTTGGATTTTTTGTGTGTTTTCTGTTTTTCCCTTGGTGAGTCCAGTCAGGGGTTTGTCAATTTTAGTAATTTTTTCAAAGAACCAGTTCTTTGTTGTATTAATTTTCTCTGTTGTTTTTTATTCTCTATTTCATTTAGTTCTGCTTTAATTTTTATTATTTCCTTCCTTCTGCTGGTTTTGGGTGTTTTTTGTTTATCTTTTTCTAGTTCTTAAAGATGTGATATTAGGTTGTTTACTTGTAATTTTTCTTGTTTCTTGAGAAAGGCCTGTAGTGATATAAATTTCCCTCTTATTACTGCTTTTTCTGCATCTCAGTAATTTTGGTATGTTGTGTGTTCATTGTCATTTGTTTCTATGTATTTTTTAATCTCTGGTTTTATTTCTTCTTTGATCCAGTCATTTTTTTAATATATATTTTTAATTGTTTTTGACAGAGAGAGTGAGAGAGAGAGATGCAGAAACAGAGAGAGAACTGAACTGGGAGTACTCCCCAGTTCAGCATATGGGTCCGCATGGGTCGGGGCCGGGCCAAGATTCAATCCTCGGTCCCCGGCACTGCAAAGTCAGCGCTTAACCCACTGAGCCATCCCGTTTTCCCCTCCAGTCATTTTTTAATAACATGTTATTTAATCTCTATGTATATGTGTTTTTTCCTGCTTTCGTTTTGTACTTGATCTCCAATTTCAAAGCTTTGTGATCAGAGAATACACTTGGTATGATTTCGATCTTCTTAAATTTGCTGAGGCTAGCTTTGTGTCCCAGCATGTGGTCTATTCTTAAAAATGTTCCATGTGCATTGGAAAAGAATGTATAGTTCTGTATTTTAGGATAAACTGTCCTGTAAATGTCAATTATGTCCAGTTGCTGTAATATGTCATTTAAAGCTGATATTTCTTTGTTTATTTTCTGTTTGGATAATCTGTCCATGGCTGTCAATGGGGTGTTTAAGTCCCCTACTATAATTGTGTTTTTGTCAGTTTCTTCTTTTAGATCTGTTAGTAGTTGCTTTGTAAATTTTGGTACTTCTTGGTTGGGGGCATATATATTAAGTGTAATATCTTCTTGTACTGTCCCCTTTATCATTATGAAATGTCCATTTTTGTCTCTTATTATCTTTTTGATCCTGAAGTCTACTTTGTCAGATATAAGTATGGCTACACCTGCTTTTCTCTGGGTGCCATTTGCTTAGAGTATTCTTTCCCACTCTTTCACCTTGAGTCTGTGTTTGTCCTTGTTGCTGAGGTGTGTCTCTTGTAGACAGCATATGGTTGCTTTTTGTTCTTTAATCCAGTTTGCTGCTCTGTCTTTTTATTGGTGAGTTCAGTCCATTTACATTTAGGGTGATGATTGATATATGAGGATTTCCTATAGCCATTTTATCTTTTATTTTCTGGTAGCTCTTTTTTATTTATTTATTTATTTTTATTACTTCTTTGCTTTTTTATTTCCATTTATTATTTTAGTTTGATGGTGTTTATGACTGTTATTTTCTGTATTCTCGTCTTTTGTTTTTAAATGTCCCAGTTCTAAGTTCTTTTTCAGTGGTTACCATGAACTTTATGTAAAAGAAAGTTTCATATATGTAGTGGTTCCTTTTCTTAAGAATGTTTCTTATCTTCATTCTCTTTGGAAACTTAACTCTTTACTTCCTCCCTTTTTATATTTTTGTTGTTCAAATTTATCCTTATTTACTTTTACTTATTTTTTTAGGTCCAATCGCCTCCTTTAGTATTTCTTAAAATACTGGCCTTATGCTGAAGAATTCCTTCTGTATGTGTATGTCTGCAAAGGTATTAATTCCTCCTTCATATCTAAGGGATAACTTTCCTGGGTGTAGGATTTGTTTTTTTATTTCTATTAGATTTATTTTGCCTTGCAGTTTACACTCTTTGCCTTCCTTATTGAAATGAATGGAAAGTACAGACTTCCCACTAGACAAGTCCCTGAAGCAACCACGCCAATTTACTGAAAATTTACAAGGTTCTCTCAGTATAAAAAGGCTAAAAAATGGTAGAAGTTGCTTTGTTGTTTCTAAGCAATATTATCAATTATTATCTATGGAGCAAGATTGGAAAAGTGAAGTTACAAAAAGAGCTACAGAACTGTAAACATTGACTTTGACTTCCTAAAAATTATTCAAATTATTATTTTTTTATTTTCAAAAGCTTAATCTGTGAAAATCAATTATATATAACTAAAGGTAACTTTTTTCCCACATCTTTAGAGATTACTAGCTTAATCCATCCTTAAACCCTCTAACATTGTGCAAAATACATAAATGCGTTTAAAGATTTATTTTTACTGTTTTTGACAGAGAGAGAGAGAGAGAGAGAGAGAGAGAGAGAGAGAGGGGGAGATACAGAGACAGAGACAGAGAGAAGGGGGAGGGCCCAGAACAGTCTCCATGGTTGAACATCATTGGTTTTTTCACATAATTTCATTCCACATGTCGGCGGGGCTGCACAGGGCAGGAACTGGGCCAGGGTCTCACCCTAGTGAGAACTGAGCTGGGGGCACTCCCCAGTTCAGCATATGCGTCCGCGTGGGCTGGGGCCAGGATTCGATCCTCAGTTCCTGGGGCTACAGAGTGAACGCTTAACCCACTGAGCCATCCCGGCTTCCCCCATAAATGTGTTTTTAAATGTGTACATGTATCACAAACTCCTCTGAGAATAATTTCTATAACTTAGTTTTTTTTCCTTTGTTTTTTTGTTTTTGTTTGTTTTTTTAGATCCTCAAAGAAATCCAGAATGATTGAGAATCAGATCTATTTAGTATGTTCTTCTCAACTCATTTCAATAACATTTTTAATTGAATGAAACATATTAAACCTGAAATGTTTATCCTTTTACCCCTACTTGGCAGTTTATAATCACAATATACCTGTACCACATGAAATAAACCTCCACTTCATTTGCTCTCATATTTATTTTATCAATTTTCATTATTCATTATGTTGTATTGCATTATTTGGTGTAAGTTTTCTTTAAGATTTATTTTTATTGTTTTTTGACAGAGATAGAGACAGACAGAGAGAGACAGAGAGAATGGGGAGGGCCCAGAGCAGTCTCCATAGTTCACAGCATTAGTTTTCCATATAGTTTCACTCGACAGGTGGACTCAATGCTGCACAGGGCAGGAACTGGGCCGGGAGCCTCCTACATAGGCCCCAGCAAAAACTGAACTGGGGGCACACCTCAGTTCAGCATATGGCTTCGAATGAGCCAGAAACGGGATTTGATCCTTGGTCTCCGGGGGCTGCAAAGCAAGCACTTAACCCACTGAGCCATCCCAGCTTCCCCTATTTAGTGTAATTTTGAGTACTGAAAATACCTAATTATAATAAAGTGAGACATGATTCAAGTATCATTTTTTTAAGATTTAGTTATTTTAATTTTATTTTTTTATTTTTTTAAAGAGAGAGGCAGAGAAAAACAGAGAGAAGAGGGAAAGCCCAAAGCAGTCTCCACAGTTGTTCATCATCAGTTTTTGACATGGTTTCATTCCACAGGTGTGCAGGGAGCTGGCAGGGCAGAACCAGGCAGGGGCCTCCCCCATGGGAGGCACACCCCCATGAGCTCCAGGCTGAACCAGTGGGCTCTCACATGGTAGGCTCATCCTGGTGAGAACCAAACTGGGGACACACCCCAGTTCAGTATACGGGTCCGCATGGGCTGAGGCCAGGATTTGATCCGTGAACCCTGGGGCTGCCAGGTGAGCACTTAACCTGCTGAGCCATCGTGGCCTCCCCTTAAGTATCTTTCAATGAATTAAGCAGGCATTGGTTTTGAGCAACAATTCTTAGATTAATAACTAACAATGTAGTTTTTCACTTTTTCTCTTTTGTTGTCATGGACATTGTAAAATGGAAAGTAAAATTTGAAAATACCCTACTAAGATTTCCAGCAAAAGCTAGTGTTTATTTAAAATAGAAACCATTTAAAACATATAAGAAAAGACGAATTTTAGGCCATGTGACTATATTTCTGTGCATTTTTTTTTTTTTGGCATTGAGATCAGATCCTTAGAGACATGATCTCATTTTCCCTGGTTTAAACTAGACAAATAAAGTTAGTTCATGTAGTTCAACTTGCATTAATTGAAATTCTAGCACATGGCCCCATTTAAAACTTAGCACCTGTGTACTTTAATTAAGACCCTCAAAATTACATCATTGATTTATAATACTTCACCCAAATCATTTTTATATTAGAACGACAAACAAACAAACAGACAAAAAAACCCCTTTATATCTGTTATAAAATTGGTTCTGCTCATACATAGAAAATAAGAGGAAAAGTAAATTACGCAGTCTAATCTTTTTCTTCCCCCAGCATTTTGAGAAGTGTTAGTAAGACAATTCCATATATGTTAAAGTCAATTCATATCACCATATTAGTCTTTTTTGCATTCGTATTTTATATTATGATCATTTTATTACATGTCACTTGACTTGAAAATTCCAATTTAATTTTCATTATACAAATATTTACAAGAGGTTGGAGTTATTACAATTTTATTTCACAGGTGAGGAAACTGAGACCGAGAGAAGACAAATAAATCATTTGCCTGAGACTACACAGATGACAGGCTACAAGTCCTAAACTACAACAGTGTATCGTCTATCTTCAATAGCCCTAAATTCCATATTATTAAATTTACCTAGTTACTAAAATTTATTTCTAACCCCCAAATCAATACTTGTTGCATTTTGTGGTTATTTGCAGATGTGCGCAAAAATTTTTTGTCACCAAATGTGCCCGTTTTCAGTTGAGGTCCAACAAGGTAATACTGCCATCTCGATTGAACTTTCATATTGTAAGCAAGTATTCTTCTTGTCCTTTATCTAGCACCACATTTGTTGCATATTTATACATTTTGTTATGCACTTTTTTGTTTAAAATGGCACCCAAGCAGAAGTGCTGATGTGCTGGCTAGTAGGCTATGATATGTCTTACAGAGAAAATATGTGCTAGATAAATTTCATTTAGGCATGAGTCATAGAACAGTTGTCTGTGAGTTCAGTGTTAATGAATAAGACATATGTATGAAATAAAGTGTTCATTAAACAGAACACACATGAAACAAGATTATATATTGATCAGTTGACAAAATTGTGACCAGAGAGTATTGGAAACTTAAACCTCTATTTCTTCTAGGAACAATGTTTCAGTATTTGTTAATTTGTTGTTCAAAGTAACTATATAAAATAAACCTATCATAAATAATGAGTATTAACTATACTGCCCTTCAATAATAATCACTCCTTATTGAAGACCTAGCAGTTTACATTCATTATTTAGTTTCACTTTCCCCCAACCCAAGTATGTTTATCCGCATTATACAGATGAAGCACAAATCCTCAAAGGTAAAATTATTTCCCCACTACTATGTGGTTGTATTATATTTGAATTAGAATGTCTTCAAAGTTGGCACTGTTTACTGTTATGGCACATAGATTAATTCCATGTGTTAAAACTCCCAAATAAAGTTTCTAATCTTTAAACCAAAAATCATCATTGTTTACAGAAGTTCTATGTAGCATGTGTTTCCAAAAAAAAATAAACAAAACCCACCACTAGAAAACAATGTTTGTAAAGTAATAGTTGTCAGCGATGCTAGAGTAACCCTATGTATTTTTTAGAATATGTGACTAATTTGGTGAAATAATTTTGAAATAAATTAACTGTTTCTTTACTCTTCTGGTTGCTTTTATTCTACAATCTTGTTTTTTACTTACAAGTTCCATGATATAAAATTTTTGTATGGGATAAAAACCTTCCTGCTTCTCTTCTACTATAAACCACTGGGCTTATTAAATACTAAATAGAATTTAAATAGTATCTCTCCTTCTAACCTGGGGAAATAAGAATTTCAAGTTTGCAGGAAGTATAGAGCACTGCTAGATTGGGTGCTAGATAGGAAAAAAAAAAAAAAAAGGTTATTCAGGGGCTGGAATGCAGCAGGCCATGGGCTATAGGCAGACAAGCTAGTAAGAGGAATAGTGATCTGTTTTATCTAGAACCTGCTTTTAACTTCAGTTGATTCTGATTCATTGGAGTGTTAACCTTTCTTCTGCCCTGCTTGCAACTCCATGCCCAGGTAACTCCTAGAGCTGTGTTTCTCCAGTTATCAAGCTTGAACTGCCTACACCTGAAAAAACTGAAATATGAAAATGACTATTTGTGAACCCATACCTACTAAATCATCATCTCTGTGAATGACCCTGCCATCTCTTAGATGAGAAACTTGTAAAGGAACCAGGAACAAAGTAGCAGAGTGAAAAATAAAAAGTAATGTAGTGGAGAAAAGCAGTAATCTGAGACAGAATGCTTGAAGTAAGCCAGGACTTACCACTTTCTAACCGTATAACCTGGGAAAGTCACTTACTTCCTCACTGAGCTTCAGTTGTTCCATCTCTAAAGTTGAGGGTAACCGACAAAACAACACCAATCACTATACTAAGGCTTAAATAAATTAAAGCATGTAAAATGCTTTGAAAGAGTAAAATTCTTGCTTAATATAAATAATGTGATATTTTTAATATGGTAAAGTGATAAATGAACTAAAGCTTTTAATTATAGAGCTGCTTTACATGCAAAGTTTACATTACACAGGGGTAAATCATGGTACAGTGAGAAATACAAAGACTGTTGGGAAAATTCAGCCATTGTCAATATAACAAGAATGGTTATAGGGCTGGATACTTTCTGGAGAGCCCTTGTATGTTGAAGACTAACTCCCCTCCCTGAGTATCTTTCTCTGTCATCTGCTACAGATGCTAAAATTGTATCATTATAAATATATATTTTTTTCCTTTAATGATATTTGGGAGGTGTAATACTTTGAATCTAAGTTAATACCATTTTATACCTAGAGATACCAGGGCCAAAAAAGAAAAACTTAGGTAGTGAAAGTGACATTCAAGGTGACATACAAAAAGATAAATTTTGCTTACTTCAAACTTGGTCTCTGTAATTAAGTGATCAGAAAACAATCAACCCATCAATATGCATAAACGAACACACACACACACACACACACACATTCACTCATACTCACTCTGTGGTAGAAATTGGAGAGATAATTAGTGAAGCTTTAGAGGAAATGGACAAATAAACTTTGTGAGTAAGCCAAAGCAGAGGAAGAAAGGAAGTATTATAGCCAATACCAAGATATGAAAAAGTTATTTGTGTACCTTTGAATATCTTGATATAGAAAGTGATGGGGGGAAAATACAGAGGAAAAAAAAGTCTTATAGTTTTATGTGCTTCCTTTCTTTGTCATCTCATTGCTAACTGTGACTTCTATTGATTTACTTTAGTGAAAATCTGGCTTTAAAATATTTGGCATTTGTTTGAGTCTCTTCCTCTCCTATGGTGTCAGTCATCTCCCCTCATGTGTGACCCACCAGTGTTTTCCTTATTAATAGTTTGTTAGTATCATGCCTACCCACCATCTCTCAGAGTGGTTTTGGTGACTCAGAGAATTAATAGTTCCCCCTATTCCCACCAGCAGTGTATAAGTGTTCCTTTCCCTCCACAGCCTGTCCAACACTCATTCTTCCTTGTTTTGTTGATGATATCCATTCTAACAAGTATAAAGTGGTATGTCATTATGGTTTTGATTTGCATTTCCCTAATAGCTAATGAAATTGAGCTTTTTAAAAAAAATTTTAATTTCTTTTTTTTTTTATTGTTAGAGAGAGAGAGGGAGAGAGAGAGATACAGAGACAGAGAGAGAACTGAACTGGAGGAACTCCCCAATTCAGCATATGGGTCCACATGGGCTGGGGCCGGGATTTGATTCCCAGTCCCCGGGGCTGCAAAGTGAATGCTTAACCCATTGAGCCATCCTGGCTTCCCCTGTTTTTTTCTATAAAATTTATTGCTTTGGGTCTTACATGGATGTCTTTAATCCACTTTGAGTTAATTTCAGTATATGGTGACAGATTGCAGTTCAGATTCATTCTTTTGCATCTGGTTTTCCAATTTTCCAAGCACCATTTACTGAAAAGGCTTTCTTTTCCCCCACTGTATATTTTTTGCTCCTTTGTCAAAAATAAACTGTTCAAATATTTGTGGGTTTATTTCTGAGTTTTTAATTCTGTTCCATTGGTCTGTGTGCTACCCTATGACCCAGCAATCCCTCTTCTGGGTATCTACCCCAAAACCTTGAAGACCTTAATCTGTTAAAACATATGTACCCCCATGTTCATTGCAACACTCTTCCCTGTGACCAAGTCACGAAAATAAGCAAAGTGCCCTTTGTTGGTGACTGAATAAGGAAGCTGTGATTCATATATACAATATAATACTACTCAGCTATAAAAACAACAACAACAACAAAAACATGAAATAATGCAATTTGCAACAACATGGATGAAACTTAAGATTATCATGCTAAGCAAAATGAGCCAGACAGAAAAAACTAAGAACCACATGGCTTCACTCTTGTGAAATAAAAAACTGAAAACAACAGAGAAACAAAATCTCGTGGACATAGTCAAGAGTGTAGTGGTTATCTGAAAGTAAAGGGAATGAAGGTGGTAGAGGAGGGAGGGAGAGCTAAACATATGGTGATGGAAGGAAAGTTGACACTATGTGGTGAACACATATTGTAACACATAGACAAAATCCTGTACAGTTGTAACCTGAAATCTATGTACCTATTCTAACCAATGTAATACCAACAGATTTAACAAAAAACAAAAAACAAAAAAATGAATGAAAAAGAAAAAAGAAAGAAAGAAAGAAAAAAAAAGTTCCAACTATTTACAAAGTCTGACAATTAGGTTCATGAATGCATCCTGTAAAAAGTGCTACATACCTCTGTAAAGTAAATAGTATATGAGTTAAATGCCCTTTTGTACCTTCCACTTGTTTTGTTCTGGGAATGCTCTGCCCAGGTGATACCTGGGTATTGACTACCCTGTCAGCAGAAGTAAACTTGGAATGGCCTCACCAAAGTTCCTGGATGACCCATCGCTAAGGTGACCAGACATCCCGCTTTTGGCGGGACAGTCCCGATTTTTAACAATTTGTCCCGCGTCCCGTGGCATCGCTGACCTGCTGGTGAAAAGCATAAATATAACCCATAAAGTGCCCCATTGTTATGGTGACCACACACCATAGGTTGCCCTGTTGCTATAGTAATCTACAACACAGTGACATCACATAAATCACACACTATTGTGTAAAACCCTATAAAATTAATAGTCCAGTGAGCCCTAATTGAAACTCTCAGAATACTCTGATAGGGACACTCACTGGACACCCCTGAAGCCAAGGTGCTGCCTCAGTCCCCTGAGCCTTGGAAACACTCTTTCAGTGGTGAGAATTTGCTGTTAATCTATCCATTACCTTACTCTATTCCATCTGTCTTACCTAGTATTCCAATGAATAGTGTTTCACTGCCTCAACATATCCCAGTGTGCATGGTGAATGAGTATTCGACCTCCAAATTCTGTGGCCACTTAAGATGTAGAACCTTGTTACTATAACCTCACTGCTGAAGATTACTGCAGTCCAGTCACTTTTGAAGTACTCCCCTTCGGAGGGTATGCACTGCATGCCAGTGCCTAGTCCATCCTTCAAAACAATTTTAGAACTCTTTTTCTGAAATGGCCATCAGGGCCATTGTATTACTCAGGACGTCCTGAATGTCATCAAAATATCTTCCTTTCATATTTCTTTTATGTTTGGGTAAAAAATAGTCACTGGGAGCCAAATCAGGTGTGTAAGGAGAGTGTTCCAGTACAGTTATTTGTTTACTGGCTAAAAACTTTCTCACAGACAGTGCCATGTGAGCTGGTGCATTGTTAATTGTGATATAAGAGCCATGAGTTGTTCACAAATAATTCAGGTGCTTTTTGTCTAAATTTTTCACACAGCCCTTTCAGCACTTCCAAAAAGTCAACTTGGTTGACTCTTTGTCCAGTTGGTATAAATTCATAATGAACAATCTATCTGATATCAAAAAAGGTTAGCAATGTTGTTTTGACTCTTGATTTGAACTGATGGAACATTTTTGGTCATGGATAACTGGCTATCTTCCTTTGTGCACTTTGACACTTTATTGAGAGTCATATTGGCACACTTATGTTTCCTCACCAGTGGTAACATGGCCCAGAACACTGTCTTGCCTCTCCAAAAGGTTTTGGCAAACTTTGACTCTCCTTTGCATTTGTTCATCAGTGAGTTCTTTTGGGACCATATTTTCACACACCTTTCTCATGTCAAGATTTCCCTGCTACTCTATTGATGTTTACTTAGTCTTCTATGCTTCTCACAATCAGCAAATGATTGTGATGAACATTTCCATGAATTTTTGCAATGTTTTCATTAGTTCTGCTCATTATTGGCAGCTCTGCCCTCTCTTCATCGGTGACATTTTCTTTCCCCTCAGAAAGACATTTAATCTATTTTTGAACACTGCCATTTTCTTCATGTCATTATCCCTATTAACTTATACTAACTTGTCCCTGATTTCACTTCCACTCTTGCCAAATTTAACAAGAAATTTAATGTTTGTTTGTTGCTCCAATTCAAGCTCTGACATTCTTACAATGGCACACAAAGACACACAACAATTATGAATGCCACTCAGCAAGACACTGCCACATATTGAAAGAAACACAGCTGTGAGGTGTACCAACATTATGAAACCTTACCAAGTTATTTGTACAAGGTGGCCAATGTAAGCAAATGGTGGTAAGTTTGCAAACTTAATTGTCAGAATTGTATGCTGTTAAAATTCCTCATTATGTCTCTAGGAAAGGACTTATCAAATTTCATTATGCTATTTTCTCCTACACATTATTTTCTATCTCTAGGAAGTCAGCTCACAGTTTTGCGTTCTCCGCACTTAGCAGAAAGGTCAGCACAAGGTAATTTTTTGAAATAGGAATGCTGAGGAAATTAATATTATGATTACTACAATTTTTAGTTTGTCAATTTTTTGTAACAACTAAACTGTGTTAACATATCACCAGATTATTATTTCTTTCTAGCTTATTAGCGATTTATATTTTTTGGTCATGTATAAGATTGCTATTTCACTTTACATTCTAGGTTATATTTATGATTGTAGCCTTTCTTTTGCTTTATATATTAGAAATAATCTTCTAATTCTTGTTAGACTATTTTCACATCTCCCATTATTGTGCTTACATTTCTTTATTTTAATGTCAAAATATTCTAATTTAATTTGTTTTCTAAGAACTCAGTAGAGATTTATTTTCAGCTAATTCTATCACCCTTTTCTGAATCTTCAGTTCTCTAATAAAATTATTTTCTATTACACCAAATAAATATTTCAACTGTTAAAAAATTTAGTTGATTTGAACACAAATAAATGCCATTTTGTTTTCAAAAATAATCTGGTTCAGGATGCCATTATAGCTCAGCAGTTGAACACTTGCCTCACAATCATGAGGTCTTGGGTTCAGGTCCTGACCCTGGCCTATGCAACCCCATATTCTGAAATGCAGTGTGGTGCAACTGGTAAGTACTGAAATGGCTTAGTGGCAAAAGTTCTCACCTCCCATGTGGGAGCTCCCCACACCCTCCACCCCCAATTTGGTTCTTTTTTCACAGGGCCCCACATCCACCTGTGTGGAATGAAACTATGTCACAACTAGTTATATATAACTATGGACACTACTCTGGGCCTTCCCCTCTTCTCTCTCTCTCTCTCTCTCTCTCTCTCTCTCTCTCTCTTCTCTTTCACAATCTCTCAAACAATAAAATAAAATAGAAAGAATTATCTTGTTCATCATGACAGAATGGTTTTCTCATATTTTTCAAAAATAAAATGTTAATATAAGAAAGATGTCCCTCATGTTCTAAACTTTAACAAATAAAACTGCATAATAGAAAGTTGTTAGCAAATGAATAAGTTCCAACTCTTAATGAAATTTTTGTCAAATTAATTATCAAGTCTTTATTCATTCATGAAAAATACATTTATTAGAAACTGGTCATGTATAATACATAGATTACACATAGATCTCTTCTTGATAATAAAAGAGTTTTAAAAATATCTTTATTCAGGTTGTGCCACTGATGACAGCCTGGCTCGATGCTGCCTCAGCCATCATCCACTCAACCCCTGAGGCACTGAGCCACTCTACATTTTATGCATATATATTTTTTCTTTTATTCTTAAATTTATTGGGGTGATATTGGTTAGTAAAATTATATAGGTTCCAGGTGTGCAATTCTACAATACCTCATATATGTTTTGCATTGTGTGCTCAATCACCATATATTTGATGTCCCTCACTCCTCCCCATCTTCCTACCCCCTTACTTCAGGTCAGCGCTAAACTATTGACTGTGTCCATTAGTTTTTGTTTCTTTCTTGCTTTCAGTTTTATAACCTGTGTTAAAATGAAGTCATATGGCTTTTTATTGTTTCTGTCTGGCTTATTTCACTTAGTGTGATCATCTCAAGATCCATCCATGTTTTTGCAAATGGCAGTATTTAATATTTTGTTATGGTTGAGTAATATTCCTTTGTGTATATGTACCATAGCTTATTTATCTATTAAAGACAACTTCAGATGTTTGCATGACTCAGCTACCATTGCAATGCTGTGATGAACATTGAGCCACATATATCTTTGTGGACTCAATTCTAAAATTTGGAGGTAGATACCCAGAAGAGAGATTATTGAATAATATGTGAACTGTTCTCTTAACTTTTGGAGGAAGCTCCCCACTGTTAGCTTTTCTCTTCCCTGAGTGTCCCTCTACCACTGTCACAATGCACATTGCCCCTGGTGCCTTTTATCAAGCAGAATACACATAACAACCTGAATCAGGGTCACTGAGTTAAATCCACACCTAGTGTGTGTGCTTTGTGAAGGCTCCTTCATTGATATAATAACCATAATAGAATGTCTATCTTCTGTAAAACGTGTATTTTACTTTACCTCTTGACCAGGACATGTCCTGTAATGTCCAAGTTCACAAAACTAGACCACTATTAAATATAAGGTCAGATAAAATTCTTTAAGATATTGTAATACAAATTACTTCTAGAGCTTTCTAAAAAATGAAATAAAAACTTTTTTTATGCAGCTCATCCTCAATTTGATGCTGCAATGTCCCTAATAAAGATATAGAAGTTACAAATGAAGATAAGATAATTATAACTATTGATGAGATAAAAAGCTTACCCATTGAAATATTAGAATAGAACAGATTGGATCAGAAGGTAAACAAAGACAAGGAGAAATGTAAGGAGGAGGTGAATAATAAAAGACACTTATGATGCCTACCATCAATGATTATGAAACACCTAAGAAAGTTTCTCTGAAGTAAAATGCATATACCTAATACTTTGCAGATTAATGTAATGTATAAAGAGGAACCTTTAAAATATTACTATTCACCAATATATAGCACCTACATTTCTACCTGAATAAGGAATGGTCCACTTCCTTTGAAATACAGAATTTGACCTACTTGTAAAAGAATAAAACTTAGTCATCAGGGGAAGCCGGGATGGCTCAGTGGGTTAAGCGCTCACTTTGCAGAGCTGGGGACCAGGGATCGAATCCCGGCCCCGGCCCGTGCGGAACCATATGCTGAACTGGGAGCTCCCCCAGTTCAGTTCTCTCTCTGTCTCTGTCTCTGTATCTCTCTCTCTCCCTGTCATAAATAAATAAAAAAATATATATATTTAAAAAAAAAAAAAAAACTTAGTCATCAGAGAGATAAACTAATATGTTAGAGAGCTGGAAAGTTACTCTGGAAGTGATGAGGCCAACAGCCCAGCAGGAGGCATTTCTTTAACCTCTTCTTGTTTGCTAGTCCCAGTAATCCATTTCAGTCTCTTTATCCTCAGTTTTCACTACTATGAACAAACCAGAAACAGGCCCAGGGTAACCACCAATTTTCTTTTGCCAATAGACCTTGAAAATCATTAATTAATTGGTCATCAGCAACTTTACCTAGTTGATACCTGAGTTTGTGGAGAAAAAAAAACACACCTATAATCCCCTTGTTTATATAGATATCTTCATGCCATTCTAACTTATGGATGCAAACCATGTGACTATTGTCCATTTTGCTTTCTTTTGTACTGACATTAAATTTTGCTATAAAAGATGAAATATACAGATCCACAATTGGCAGAATAAGAAAACTCTATGCCTTCATTATTCCATGAACACATTAAAATTACAACTAAGTCATTAAACAAGCATTCTAGATAACCATCTGAAGTCTAGCTGAACAGAAGTTTTATAACTAAAGACAAAAAGAAGAGGCCATGCTGAGACTTGTAGGAGGGGTACAGAAATAAAAGGATACAAATTCTTGGTGGCAGTAGAGAACCAGGCAGGATATCTCAGCCACAGAGATACCCTGGGAAGAAAGCAACTAGTAACTTGTCATAGAGCTCTTATAAGACTATTAGCTAATTTTTCAACAGAAACTTGCAGGCCAGAAGGGAATGGCAGAAAACACTCAACATGATGAAAAGCAAGAAACTACAACTAAGATAACTCTACCCAGCAAGGCTATCATTCAAAATTGAAGGAAAAATAGCTTCCCAGACAAGAAAACCTAAAAGAATTCATCACCACCAAACCAGTATTATAAGAAATGTTAGAGGGACTACCTTAAGATCAGAGGGAAAAAGCTAAGTTGTGAATAAAATAGCAATGGCTACATATCAATAATTAGCTCTAATTTAAATGGATTAAAAGTGCCAGTCAAAAGACTTGGATGCTATAGCACTGAGTGGAATGTCAAACAGAGAAAGAGATGCAAGTTGACTTTGCTTACAGTTTAAATCCCAAAAAAAACCAAACATAAACAGCAGAACAGGAACAGATTCATAGGTCTTGAAAACATTTGGTTTGTTGCCAGATGGGAGAAGGGTTGGGGGAGAGTAAAATAATGGGAAGGGATTGAGAAGATCAGTTTGGTGGTTATAAAGTAATATTATAGTTATGGGGATATAGGGTATAACTTGGGAATATAGTCAATGATGTTGCAATAATAATGGGTGGCAACAGATGGGTACTAGATCTGTTTAAATGATGGTAGGAGGGGGGGTTAAAAATGAAAATAAATCAAGAAGTACAAATTCATACTCACAAAATAGTCACAGGAATGTAAAGTGCAGCACAGGGCACCATACAGTCAGTAACATTGTAATAACTATATATGGTGTCAGATGAGTAATAGATGTATCAGAATAAGGATTTTGTAAGTTATATAAATGTTTCATCGCTATACTGTACACTGAAACCAATATAATATTGTATGTCACATATAATTGAAAAATAAATATAAATGAGAAAAAAGAAAAGAAAACAGAGGCAGTGAAAAACAATGAATAGATGTTATATTAATATGCATTTAATTAAAAGAAAAGATTGTTCCTATAAAGAATTGATTTCTGAGAAAGCAGGTTAGATTTTTTACTGTGTATTACAATAGATACAAAATGGTTTCTGTAACCATTAATTTGAAAATATTCATCAGAAAATATAAACATTGAACCCTAGTTTGTTAATCTCTACTAAGGCCTATATAACTTTCTCCTTGATTGTTCTTGTTATTAAGCTGTTTTGTAAACCTGTAAAAAAAAAGTGTTGTTGTGTTTTTAATCTGGAAATTCAATAAACAGAAAGAGTAAACATAGAATAATACATTCTATATAGCCATGTCACTGTAAAAAATTATTTCTTGTTTACTTAGCCATTTTGATTTCAGTTTAATTTTTAATTCTCTGTTGCTATGCAAAACCTATCAAAGAAAAGTAAATTTCAGTTTCACAATCTGTATGCATAAAAATGGGTACTACCATTTATTTTGATGATTTGTTTAAATGATTTGCTTTTGTAAGAATCAGATATCTTTATGCTTGTACAATACCATGTTGGTTTCTGACATAATAGGAAATAGTTTTGTACTATGTATTTATAAATGCTATAAAGAAAATATTGGTTTCATTCGTATAGAAATTGTTGTTAAAATTTTCCCAATTGGCTTGTCTTTTGACATTTGAGATTTATCAACGTAATATATTTTGAATATAAATATCTAATTCTAAAACATTTTTATTGAAAGAAATTGGCAAATCATAATTCTGACTTCTCTAGTAATACATGTTTACTTTCAAAATACATTGTTGCAGAAAAGAAAAACTTTTAAATTAAAGTAAAATTTCTTATTTAAATGATCCCCCCTAAAGTATTAGAGATTCAAATGTAACCATGATGTCAACAAGATGATGGCATAAAAGGAGACTCTTGAAACCTCTCCTGGAACATAGAATGAATTGAACAACTAAAATCCAACAAGGGAATCCCTAAGCAACACACAGCCTCAGCTGAGAGTCCCACTCATCACAAGAAAACAACTAAAGACCAGAGAAAGGGAGGTAAGCAAGAGAGAAGGAAGGGGAGATTTGCAAAGACACATTGCAGAGTGTAACCCAGAGACTGACTGAAGATTAACTGAGGTTGGGGCCTGGGAACATGGGTATAGTTGCAGCAGGAACCCAGGCAGGTTGGAGGCCAAGAACCAACAGGAATGGAGGTGCAGGTGGCCATAGTGTGGAGCAGACAACAGGAGTGAGACATGGGTGATTATGATGTGGCATGGGTACCTGGAGCATGGAGAGAGCAGCTGCAACATGGTATAGGTGGCCATAGTATGGCATGAGTGTCTAAAGCACAATGCAGGTAGCCAGAGCATGAAGCATGTTCCTGGAACTTGGGGCCAGCAGCAGGATCATGGTGCTGGTGGCCAAAGTGCAAAGCAGATGGCTGAGGCATGAGGCTGGTGGCTGGAGTGCTGTGTGGCTCTAGAGAAGGTATATCCCCAGCCAGAATATTGCACAGCCTTGAACACAAAGTGTGGCTATTTCCCTTTACTCTCCCAAAGCTCACCCTACCCCCAACTTCACCCAGTTTCTGCATACAGTAAGTCAGCTACAAGCAGGGAAGCTGTCATTATCCTGAGATGCAAACAGACCTGAGACTTTTCCAACAACCCTCACTCTCACCCTTACCACTGATGCTAGCAGAAGAATTCAGGGAATCTGTAAAGCACTGGTGTGGCAGCTTCTTACTAGTGTTGTCAGCTTCTTGCTGCAATAAAATCTCAGAGGCATAGAATACCATTGTCCACCATCACCTCCCAAAAATAAGGCACACAGTGGAAAAGGCAAATAGGTCTAGAAAGAAAAGCCCACCTTTTAGGTAATTGTTCAGTGTAAGAAGACCAAATAATCAAAAGAATATATTGTAAGACATTGCAACAACACCAATGGAGAGGCAAAAGAAAGACCTCTTCATGCCTACAAAAGTAAAAGTCCTTATAGTCAGGAAGAGCCACATCCCAACAGCAATGAGTACCACAGGGAACAAAGAGACTCAGAAAGAAAATAAAAAATCTCCAGAAAAGGAACTTAAACATACAGAAATGACACAGAATTCAAGATTGCAATTCTGAAAATACTCAAAGAGATCAAATAAAGGTAGTTAAACACAAACAAGCAGCTAAATATTCTCAGGGAAAAAAATGTACAGATAAAATGATAATTTTACAAAAAAAAATTGAAACTGTAAGAAAAGAACCAAATAGAAATTCTGGAGATAAACAACAAAATAAAAGAAGTTAAAAATGAAATAGCTAGCATAGGAAGCAGAGCAGACTAGATGGAGAAAAGAATTAGTGATATTGAAGTAGAATTATAAAAATGTCACAGAAGAAAGAACAGAGAGACCCAAGAGTTAAAAGAAATAAAAGTTTTCTACAAGAACTATCTGACTCAAGCAACATAAGAATAATCAGGAATCCAGAGGGAGCAGAGGACATAATGGGAACAGAAAATATACTCACACAAAAAATAGGTCAGAACTTCTCAAATTTATGGAAAGAAGTGAAAACTCAAATCTAAGAAAAAAAATGGGACTCCTTGCAACCTGAATTTTAGCAGGTCTTTGCCAGGGCACATTATACTGAAGATGTCAAAAGCCAAAGACAAAGGGAGAATTCTCAAGGCAGCCAGAAAAAAAGAACACCATAATCTATAAAGGAAAGTTTATCAGACTTCTCAACAGAAACTCTACAAGCAAGAAGGGAAGGGATTCTAGTATTTAAAATATTGAAGGAGAGATATTACCAGCCAAGAATCATCTACACAGCAAAGTTATCCTTTAGATATGAAGGAGTAAAAAAGTCCTTTTAGACATACAGATACTGAAGTAATTCTCCAGTACAAGGCCAGCGTTTTAAGAAATACTGAAGGAGGCTATTGCACCTGAAACAAAAATTTAAAAAAAAAAAAAAAAGAAAGGAAAAAAAGAGATGAACTGGAACAACAAAATAAAAGGGGAGAAAGTAAAGACTTAAACCTCCAAAGACAATGGAGATAAGAAACATTCTTAAGAAAAGAAACTGTAGATACCCAGATGGCTCAGTGGGTTGAGAGCTCGCCTTGCAGCCCCCAGGAGCCCTGGGATCTGGGGATAAAGTAGCGGCCCCAGCTCATATGAACCCATATGCTGAGCTGGGGTGAGCTTCTCATGTGGAAGTCCCCTGTCTTACGGGGATCCGCCTTCCATGCAGGAGGCCCCTGGCCCAGTTCCATTTGCCATCTGCACTCACCTTTGTGAAATAAAACTACATTGAAAACTGATGATGTACAGCTACGGAGACAGCTCTGAGCCCTCCCTCTTCTCTTTCCATCTCTCTCTGTCTCTCTCTGTCTCTCTGTAAAAAACAATAAAACACATCTTTGAAAGAAAAAGAAGCATTGCGTATATCAAATTTTCTTTTATATAAAGTTCATGGTAACCACTCAAAAAGAACTTAGAATGGGATATATATATTATTAGAGACAGAAACAGAGAAAACAATTATAAATCCCATCAAACTAAATTAATCAATGGAAATAAACAAGAACAACAACAAAGAAGCAGTAGAAAAAAAAAGAGCTGCCAGAAAACAAATTATAAAATAGCTATAGGAGATCCTCAATAAATGAACTAAACTCATCAATAAAAAGGCATAGAGTAGCAAGCTGGATTAAAAAACACAATCCAACCTTATGCTGCCTCCAAGAGACATACCACAGCCACAAGGACAAACACCGACTCAGAGTTAAAGGGTGGAAAAAAGTACTCCAAGCAAATGGCATCCAGAGAAAAGTGGGTATAGCCATACTTATATCTGACAAAATAGACTTCACAATCAAAAAGATAATAACAGACAATGATAGACACTTTATAATGATAAAAGGGACAATACAACAAGAAGACATGACACTTAATATATATGCCCCCAACCAAGAAGCACCAACATTTACAAAGCAACTATTGACAGATCAAAAAGAGAAAATGATAAACCACAATTATAGTAGGAAACTTAAAGACCCCATTGACAGCCATGATCAGATCATCCAAACAGAAAATAAACAAGAATATATCAGCTTTAAGTGATACATTACAGCAATTGGACATAATGGAAATTTACAGGATAGTTCATCCTACAACACATGACTATACATTCTTTTCTGGTGCACTTGGAACATTCTCAAGGATAGACCACATGCTGGGACACAAAACTAGTTTCATCAAATTTAAGAAAATTGAAATCACACCAAGTGCATTCTCTGACCACAAAGCTTTGAAATTGGACATCAACTGCAAAGAGAAAGCAGAAAAAAAACACATTTACATGGAGATTAAACAGCATGTTATTAAAAAATGACTGGATCAAAGAAGAAATAAAACAAGAGATTAAAAAGTTCATAGAAACAAAAGACAATAAAGACACAGCATACCAAATTACTGGGATGCGATGAAAGCTGCAGTAAGAGGGAAGTTTATATCACTTCAGGCATATATCAAGAGACAAAAAATATTACAGGTAAACAACCTAATATTGCATCTTAAAAAACTAGAAAAAACAATTACAACAATGAAACCTCAAAGTCAGCAGGAGGAAGGAAATAATAAAAATTGGAGCAGAACTAGATAAAATGAAACACACACAAAAAAAATTGAAAAAAATTAATGCAACAAAGAGCTGGTTCTTTGAAAAAATTAATAAAATTGTCAAAACCCTGGCTAGATTCACCAAGAAAAAAAGAGAAAAGGCACAAATAAGTCAAATTGGAAATGAGAACAAAAGAGGGTAAATTAAAAAAGATACCACATAAATACAAAGGATCATACAAGAATACTATGAAGGCCTATATGCCACCAAATTTTGCAGCCTCGAAGAGATGGACATGTTTCAAGAAGCATATAGTTTACCTAAACTAAAACAAAAAGAACTGGATAATCTAAACAAACCAACCAACAGTAAGAAATTGAAACAATCATTTAAAACCCCCCAAAAGCAAGAGACCAGGATCAGATGATCTCATTAATGAGTTTTATGAGGCATTCAAAGAGGAACTAACACCTAACCTCCTCAAACTTTTCCAAAAAATTGAAGCAGAAGCAATACTTCCCAACTCATTCTGCACTGGAGTCCCTCCCAGGAACCCCAGAACCAATATACCTGTTAACCAGCTTCAGAGAACACCAAAGCAACATCCAATTAGCTATAAACAACTTGCTAAAAAGGTGGACTCAGCAGGTGCCAAAGGCCTGCTACAGCAAATCAAGCTCCATGGGGTCAACCCACACAATAGCTTTTCAGCTATAGTCATGACTGGTTCTCACAGCCAGTCAGCCTGAGGGTAAATTTTACCTGCTGTCTTGCCATCAGCAATCAAGATTCAACCACAACAGGAGACCAAACACTAACCACCCAAAGAACACCTCTGGAGACCCTGGATCAGGTGACCATGGAGAATGTACTACTGGGCCCTAAAAGACACCTACTACATAAGGCCATCCTGCCAAGATTGGTAGACATAACAAATCTACCTAACACATAAAACAAACACAGGGAGACAGCCAAAATGAGTATTGATAGACGAAGAAACATGTTTGAAATAGAAGAAAATGTCAGAACTTCAGAAAGAGAACGAAACAGAATGAAGGCAAGCAATCTACTAGACACAGAATTAAAAACAGTGCTTTTAAGGAAGCTCAGTGAACTTAGAAAAATAGATGAACTCATTGACAAATTGAACAAAGAGATAACAAACACTAAAAAAAGGACATAGGGACCATAAAGAGAAATAGTCATAATTGAATACAGTAACCAAAATTAAGAAAACAGTAAATAGAACCAACATTAAATTAGAAACAGATTAGAAAATGTAGCAAAAAACACTAAATTGAAACACCAGAAAGAAAAAATAATTTTTTTTTAAAAAATGAGGACAATTTAAGGGATTTCTGAGACGTCAAATATGCCAATGTTTATACTATATTAAGTACAAGAAGAAGCGTGCAGAGAGCAAGAGATTGAAAACCTACATGAAGAAACAACTGAAATTTTCTCTAAGCAGTTGAAGAAAATTAAAATATAAGTCCAGGAAGCAGAGAGAGACACCACAAAGATGAAACAAAAGAGGCCTACACCAAGACACATTATAATTAAATGCCAAATTTTATTTATTTTTTAAAGTTTTTTTTTGTTAAATTTATTGGGGTGACTTTAATTGATATCAATTATATTGTTTCCAGGTGTACAATTCTACATTACATTGTCTATACATCACATTATGTGCTCACCATCCAGAATCAGCTCACTTTCCATCACCCTGTGTTTGATTTCCCCTCCCTACTCCTCCCCACCCATCTCTCCCCTCCCCCACTTCCCCCGTTAAACTATTGACTGTGTCCATGAGTCTTTGTTTCTATGTTCCTTTCAGTTTTATATTCCACCTATAAGTGAGGTCATATGTTTCTTGATTCTTTCATTCTGACTTATTTTGCTTAATAAGGTGTTTTCAAGGTCCATCCATGTTGTCACAAATTGTTGTATTTTGTCTGTTCTTATTGCTGAGTAGTATTCCATTGTAAAACTGTACCACAACAGCATCAACCAAAGTATCCTCTGATAGATGACTGGTTAAAATTTATTTTATTGTTTGAGAGATGGTGAGAGAGAGAAGGGGAGAGGGCCCAGAGCAGTCTCCATAGCTGCTCCCACCAACCTGTGGTGGTGTCTTACTGAGTGACTTTCATTATTGATGTAATATGTTTTGTGTGCCATTGCAAGAATTTTGGAATTTGAATTAAAGGAATGAACAAATATTAAATTTCTTGTAAAGTGGATTAAACATTTTTCTGAGGGGAAAGCAAATGTCACTGATGAAGAGAGGTCAGGGCAGCCGGTAATGAGAAGAACTGACAAACACAATGCAAAAATTCATCAAATTGTGGGTTAAAAGTGTCAGTTGACTGTGGAAAGTATAGCAGACCAAGTAAACATGAATAGAGAAACAGGAAAATCTTAATTGAAAATCTTGGCCTGAGAAGGTATGTGAAAAAATGGCCCTAAAGATGCTCACTAACAAACAAAAGCAGAGTCAAAGTTTGCCAAGGCCTTTTGAAGAGGCAAATTGTTTGGGGCTATAGTGTCATTGGTGATGATACATGAATGTACGAATATGACCCTGAAACAACATGTTAAAATGAGCAATGAAAGTCAGTCAATTCTCCACTAGCAAAAATTTCAGCCAGTCCAAATCAAGAATCAAAGTGATGTTGCTAATCTTTGTTTGTTTTTTTTTTACATCAAACTGATTGTTTATTATGAATTTATACCAACTGGAGAAACAGTCAACCAAATGCTGAAACGCTGCATGAACAAATTAGATGAAAAAAACGTGAACTTTTTGCTAGCAACTCATGGCTCTTGCATTATGACAATATTCCAGCTCTCACTGTCTCTGAGGGAGTTTTTAGCCAGTAAACAAACAACTGTATTGGAACACCCTCCCTACTCACCTGATCTGGCCCTCAAGGACTTTTTCTTTACCCAAAGATAAAGGAAATATTGAAAGAAAGACATATGAATGACATTCAGGACACCAAAGATAATATGATGATGTCTCTGATGGCCATTCCAGAAAAGAGTTCCAAAATTGATTTGAAGGGTGGACTAGGGGCTGGTATCAGTTCATAGCTTCCCAAAGGGAATACTTCAAAGAAGACCATAGTGATAATCAGCAATGAGATAGCAGTTTTTCTAGGATGAGTACATAAACTTAA
>PVKE010003734.1:0-56822 GCA_004027555.1 Craseonycteris thonglongyai
GCGGGGGGTCATAGATAAAGAATTTTCAGCTCTGCCATAGGGAATTTAGCAAAACTAAAATTTTAACATCCTTGGTGTCATCCTCTTCCCTCTTCCTCTTGTCTCATTCAGTCCCGTGGCCTAAACTGACATCTGTAGAAAGATAGTAGCAAATCACTGTCTTTAATCTCTTCTAATCTCCAATTATATATTTCTAATTGCCTGCTGGACATTTCTTCCTGGACTCCCACTGGCATTTGAACTTACTGAATTTACTGCCCTTACCTCAAAATGACCATCTTGGTTCCCTAATTAGTACCATTATTCTCCCAGACATCCAAGTCCAAACTTTCGGCATTCCCTTTACTCCTTTCCCTTCTTTGTAAGCCCTCAGTGAATTACAATCAAGTTGGATGCTGACGGTAGTTTCCTTTATGACTGTTACAACTCTTTCCCTGCCTTCTCTTCTCTGCCTGCTCTTAGCTCACACCTTTACAACCCTGTGCCAAGCCTTTTGTACAGGGCTGCCCAGAAAGTATTCAGCCACGTCATATGAAAAATAGAGGCATTTATAGCTGGATTTTTTCCAGGAAGCCCTGTCTACCATTCCTCTGGAGGACTTTTATGAGGACTTTGCTCCAAAACCTCAGACTTGGCTGTGTCACTTCTCCATTGAGAAAGCCTTCAGAGGCATCTGTTGCTAATAGAGTGAAGTCCACATTTCTTAGCCTAAAATCTAAAACACCCACAGCCATTCCAACACCTTTTTTCATTCTTTTGGCTTCATGCAGGGGCCACTCTAGTCAACTTTACTAGATTCAGTTGTCCACTAACCCTAATGTGGTAGTCACCAGACCCTTGTCTATACCCTTTTCTGGTGATGCCTTATGTTATTTTCACTTGTCAATGCAGACTTCAAACCCACTGTGACCCTCCAAGAAATCTATTATTTTCCTCCAAGCCTAAGGGTTCTCCCTTTTGACTTTCTTCCAAACTACTTTGTCTCTTTCTCTTTTGAAATCTTCACTTTTCACTTTCTGTTAGGTCCTATCATTCCTGAAGTTTAAATCACCAATAAACTATGAGTTCCCAGAGAGTAGAGACAGGTTTAATTTAATCTCACTTAGGGTATCATCCTAAGTAGGTGCTCAATAAGTGGGAGTTGAATGAATAAATGAACATCAATGAATAAATTCCTGAAGATGGTAGGCCAATTGAATGCAAGTTACAGAGGTAGGAATGGAAAGAATATTACTGATAAAATTCCAATGTTCTTTTGTGGTGGTTGTTCCTTCTTTTGCTTGCCTGTTCCTAAATAGTAGATGGAAAAGTAAGACTCAGGTCTGAGATGAGGGAAACTGCAGAACATAGCCCATGATGAGCAAGACCCAGTTGAAAGGGAGAAGGATATACAGTACCCCTGAGGAGAAATTTATGCAGACCCAGATTTAAAGCCAACCTCTGATTATCCACTATTTATATATTTTAAAGAAATATGCACAGATTTTAGTGCTCCCTTTTTTGTTTGTCTCCCAATATATGCATGAGCCAGCACAATTCAGGACTTGATTTACCTTTGCTGATTCGGCTTCTTTTCTCTGAGCTTATTTATGGCTGTGAGAGAGGCATTGTGTCCTTGCTAATAAAGGACAACCAAACTGTATTCTAGGCTCAGCTGCTGAGCTGCTGTATGACTCCTAGAAAGTTGGTTTCTTCCCCAACTGCCAATTTTTCCTGAAGTATCGAAAATGAGAACCACATGTGAAAGATAGAGTCCGAGACTAGAGCCTCTTAAATTTTAATGTGCATTCAATCTCCTGGGAATTTTGTTTAAAAAGTAGATTCTGTTTCAGCCGATCTGGAGGGGGGCCTGAGATTCTGCATGTCTAACAAGCTCCCAGATGGACGGACCACACTGAATAGCAGGATCCTAGACTTTTTCAGGCAGAAAGAATCCTAGAGTTCAACCGAGCCAGTGGTTCACAGCCCCAGCTTATTACCGGGGAACAACTTAGAATACAGATGCCCAGGCTCTATACCCGGAGCCTTGGTCAGGGCCCCAACAGAACAGTTTTTAATAAGCTCCCTGGCTCATTCTGATGTACAGCTGAGTTTGAGAACCGCAAATATTGTCTGATCCCTGCTCCATTAGGGATGGCAAAACTGAGGCCTAGAGACAACTTGAATTCCAGGAAAAAAGATTCTGTTATTATGGAAACAGTTTTCCTGAAAAAATAACCCCTATACATGTTGTTACCCTTAGGCAGGGGTACCAACCTCCAGGTCATGGACTAGTACCAGACCGTGGCCTGTTAGGAACGGGACCACATAGCAGGAGCTGAGTGATGGGCAAGTGAGCAACGAAGGTCCATCTGTATTTACAGCCACTCCCCATTGCTCACGTTACCACCTGAGCTCTGCCTCCTGTCAGATCAGCAGCAGTATTTGATTCTCACAAGAGCACAAACCTTATTGCGAACTGTGCATGTGAAGGATCTAGGTTGCTTGCTCCTTATGAGAATCTAATGCCTGATGCTCTGAGGTGGAGCTGAGGCGGTGATGCTAGCTCTGGGGAGTGGCTGCAAATACAGCTTCACATTAACAGAGAGACCATAATATAATAAGTCAATCATTTACTGGGCTCCCACTGATTCTGCATTATGGTGAATAGTATAGTTTTTTATTATATATTATAATGTAATAATTATAGAAATAAAGTGCATAATAAATGTAATTCACTTGAATCACCCCTCTCAACCCTGGTCTGTGGAAAAAATTGTCTTCCATGAAACCAGTCACTGGTGCCAAAAAGGTTGAGGACCACTGCCCTAAGGGAAAGTTCCCTTTAAAGCCGCAAAAGTAGCTGGATCCTGTATATTTTTTATTTCTTAAAATCTACTAACACACACACATGAATTTTTTTCTGACTCATTTAGAATGATAAATACTCCAGAGTATTTTAGTTTCATCCTAATGGTAGGGGGTGGTAATGGTGGTGGTAAGGAATGGCTATTAAGCAATTATGTTATTCAAACACATCATTATTATTATTACCATGATGAGTGGACTCATTATAATTAAACAATAGAAGCATGAATGACTTTGCATTGTTATTAGTGTCTGTCTCAGGCTCCTTGCCTTTCCCAGGGGCTCTTATGTTCAGCAGACATGATTCACAGTGTACCGTACTTGCAGTGCTAAACTTGCAAAAAGCTATTGGATTGGTTTTCAGAATCCAATGTAGTCATCTTTTTTTTCCTGGTGCTAACCTATCATTCATTCAAGACTTTTCCCTCCCCAGACCTTTACTAGATAACCTAATCCTGGGAAGAATATGGTCTCCCTGCCTCCACTCTTTTCCTCCCATTCTTTTTTCACATAGCAGGTAGTCATCATCAGAATCGTGAACTGGACTTACAGTTCCCTTGCTTAAAAGCCACCAATGGTTGCCTGTTTCTTTCAGGATAAAATAAAAATCTTTGGCAAGGTTTCCCAGGCCCTTAATAAACTGTGCAGCCTCATTACCAGGCACTCTTCCTCTCCCTTTTCTTTTGGGTTTCTGGAATGTTCTATCTCCTACCGAGGGACTTGTACATGCTCTTCTCCCTGTCTCTGATTCCTTGCTCACCTATGTTCTCTTCATTCTTCAGCTCTCAGCTTAAATTTGTTGCTCAGCAATCCTTCCCTGACCACCAGACTAAAGGAACACCCCCAGTAGATGTCTTCCATAACATGGGGTGCCCCTCCATTAGTAACAGTGGCTACACCAGTAATTACTTACTCGATAGCTTTTTCCCTCACTCATGATAAGCCCCCAAAGGACACAGCTGTCCTTCCTAAGCTAATTCCTCATTGTCCAACCATATTTGGCTTCATAGTTATTTGTTGGAGGAATGAGTGTAAGAATCCATCAGGCACTGGAGCTGACCACACAGAATCACAGGGCTCTGTGGGGAAAACAGAGACACTGGGCTTCCCCTTGATTCACCTGTACACACATCACCCCCTCCCTCTCCCTCCAAATATGTTTCAAAAATCTTTAAATGATTGAAATGTATTATCCCTAAATTGAAGATCAAAACCCAGCCTATTGGATCTACATTTCCTAGAACTGCTGTAGTGTCACTCTAGAAAGACACGTGGGTGCAGCTGCACAGAGCCCAGGGCTGTCCTCTGGGGACTTGTCCAGGATGCCGTTTGCTACAGCATTCCATGTCCACTGTGGAAAGGCCGGCCAAGAAATGGCTCCTTTACATTAAAGTGTCAGGAGGAGCTTTGCTTCCTTCAGAAACTGGTGAGTGTTTTCCTTACGTCCACTGAACTTGCGTGCCGTACTTGTCTCAGCTTTTGTAGCCAAGAAGCTCAGAACCACATTCTCTGCTCAACTTTCATAACTGTGGAAGCTTGTGGCCCACATACTTGCAATATAACTTTGCTCTGGTCTCGATTTTTCTGTTCTAAATCTATCTTCTCTGGTCTTGATTTATTCAATTATTTATAGCTTCCTATTTTAGAGTATGAAGCCTTGTATGCTTCCTCAAATCCTTAGTGGAATGAGGCAGGGAGATATATAAAAGAAAGAAATTAATGAGGCTCTGAGATACATTCCCTTTAAAGCGCGGAGGGGGCCTTTCTGCAGGTCGTGTAGGCAGGAGCAATGAATACGGACAGGCCTGCGGGCAAAGATGTTCCTTGGCTATGCAAAGAACACCCTTTTGTAACAGCTTACTATGATGATTTTGTTTCTGATCTTTGGCCAAAGCTATCCTCAGGTGTCCCAGGCATGTGAGTGACTCTGTCTGAACCCTCCTCTGGGGAGTGGCTTCAATAGATTGAGCCTTGTAATCTCTCCTGAAATTCTATGTGAAAGCTAGATTTTCATTGGCAACTGGTCTTCTATGATAAGGTCAGAATTACTTTTGAGTGCTTCTGTTGGCAAGACTGTAATTTCAGCTACTTCCCAATTCTCCTTATGTGTCCAATGTTGCAATGGAAACCCTGTTTACTTTAAGAAGCTGGCATTCATTTCTGTCTGTAAGAGAAGCAGGGATGAGAACATGTTCCAGCAGTACTGTATGCTTGATGTTATGTGCCTACCTCACCAGGGCTGAGTTAACTCCTGTACCCATCACCTGCATTTTATACATGGGTAACAAGGCTCTGAAAAAGACACATACCCAAGGTCACCTGGCTGATGAGACGTGGTGCCAGGGTCATATCCAGATCATCTGACCCCAGCATGGCTGGTCTTCCCCAGTTCTCTGGGAAGATCACACAAAAGCAGGGAAAACTGACAGGGCAAGAAGGGGGCTGCTCAGGGGGCGCAATGAAGAGCAGCCCCATGTGGAGCAGGGAGAGAAAGGAAGAGCCTGCTGTAAGGACCCAGGCCCTGTCCTCAGTGAAGATGCCCCTGCCCTCTAATTGAAATAATTGTAGATTCACATGCAGTTGTAAGAAATATTACAGAGGATTCTATTTTTCACTCAGTTTCCACCAAGGTAATATCTATCAAACTTACGTATACTATCACACCAGGAATTGACGTTGATAGGGTTATGTATAGAATAGTTCGGCACCACAAGAATTCCTCATGTGTCCTTTTATAGCCACACTCACGTCCCTTCTATCCCCACCTCTTTCTTAACCTCTAGCTACAACTTATCTGTTTTTCTAGTCTATATATTTTTTTCATTTTCAGAATGCTTTATAAATGGAATCATATAGTATGTAACCTTTTGAGATTGGATTTTTTTCACTCACCATGAATTATCTGGAGATTCATCCAAATTATTGCATGTTTCAATACAATAGTTTCTTCCTTTTATTACTGAGTAGTATTCCATAGTATAGATATACCACTATTTGTTTAATCATATACCCATTAAAGAATATCCAGGTTTCCAGTTTGGGACTATTTCGAATACAACTGCTCTAAACATTTGAGTACCAGTTTTTGTGTGAACGTGGCTTCATTTCCCTGGGATAAATTTCCAGAAGTGTAGTTGTTAAGTCCTGTGAGAGTTGCATGTTTTCTTATTTAGTTTTATAAGAAACTGCCAAACTGTTTTTCCAGAATGGTTGAATCATTTTTTATTCCTACCGGCAGATTAGGAGAGATACTGTGTCCCTGAATCCTTTCTGGTATTTGGTATTGTCACTTTTTAAAAATTTAGCCATTCTTGTAGTTGTGTAGTGATGTCATCATGGTTTTAATTTGCATTTCCTTAATAGTTAGTGATGTTTAATATCTTTTGTGTGCTTATTTGCTATCTATATATCCTCTTTGGTGAAATGTCTCTTCATGTCTTCTGCTCATTTTCTAATTGAACCGTTTGGTTTTACTGTTGAGTTTTGAGGTTCTTTATATATTCTAGGTACTAGTCTTTTCTCAGATATGTGATTTGCTGGCATTGTCTCACCGTCTAGATCTTGTCTTTTCATCCTCTTGACAAGGTCCCTTACAGAGCAAAAGTTTTTAATTTTGGTAAAGTCCAATTTGTCAGTTGTTCCTTTGATATAGATAATGCTTTTGATATCAAGTCTATGAACTCTGCCATATCCTACATCCCCAAAATTTTCTCCTATATCTTTTCTAAAAGTTTTATAGTTCCACATATTCCATTTAAGCCCATGATTCATTTTGAGTTAATAGATGTCCAATCATTCCAGGACAATTGGCAAAGTCTTTCTCCACTGAATTGTCTTCGCACCTTGACCAAGAATACGGGCATGCTTGTGTGGATCTGTTTCTGTGTTCTAATTCTGTTCCATTGATTTGTATGCCTGTGTCTCTGCCAAGACCAGACTTGATCATTGTAGCTGTATATTATCTTAAAAGCGGGCAGTGATTCTTTTCACTTTATTTTTCTTTTTCAAAAGTGTTTTAGCTATTCTAGTTCATTTTGCTTTCTATATAAATTTTAGAATAATATTGTCTATATCTGCAAAAATCTTCCTGGGATTTTGATGGGAATTGTGTTAAACCTTGTATTAGTTTCCTGTGACTGCTCTAACAAATTATCACAAACTTTGTGGATTAAAACAAGAGAAATGTATTCTCTCAGAGTTCTGAAGTCTAGAAATCCAAAATCAAGGTGTCAACAGGGTCAATATCCCTTAGGAGGCTCTAGGAAGAGAATTCTTTTCTTGCCTCTTCCAGCTTTGAGTGGCTTCTGACTTTTCTTCAGTGCATTACTGCAATCTCTGCCTCTGTTGCTACATCACCTTCTCCCCTGTGTATGTATAATTGTCCTCTGCCACTTATAAGCACACTGTGATTGGATTTAACCAGTTATTTGGATAATCCAAAATATTTCCATATCAAGATCCTGAATTCAATTTTTTCTGCAAAGAATGTTTTCCTTATTAGGAAATATTTAATTTATAGGTCCTGAGGATTAGGACATGATATCTTTGAGTGGTCATTATTCATTCTTGTTATAAACCAATATATCAATTTGGGAAAATTGACATTGTTACTATGTTGAGTTTTCTAATCCATGAACTTACTATGTCTCTCCATTTATGTAGATCTTTAGATTTTTTTTATCATCATTTTTTTTTTTAATTTTTAGTACACAAATTCTGTACAGGTTTTGGCAAATTTCTATCTAAGTATTTAATGTTTTTAGCAATTATAAATGGTATTTTATTTTTAATTTTGATGCCTATACATTTATTGCTGGTACATAAAAATGTAACTGATTTTTATGTGTTGATCTTATATCCTGCAACTTTGCTGAATTCAGTTATTAGTTATATATATATACTTTTGTTGATTCCTTGGAACTTCTCTATGTAGACAATTATGTCCTTTGCAACTAAGGACCATTGTAGTTGTTTTTTGTTTTTTTCTAATACATATGCCTTTCATTTTCTTTTTCCCCCTTCATTGTCCTGGCTATAACATCTAGTAATGTGTTGAATAGCATTAGTTAGAGTGGAAATCTTGCTTTGTTCTCAATCTTTGAACGAAAGCATTCACTTTTACCAATAACTAAAATGATGTTAGCTATAGGGTTTTATTGCAGATATTTTTTTTTTTAAATCAGGTTGAGGAATTTCTTTCTATTCTTAGTTTTCTAAGAACTATTTTTACTATGAATTTGTGTTGAATTTGTCTATTGCTTTTCTGCATCAATTGATATGATCATGTGATGTTTCTTCATTAACCTATCAATATGAAGGGTTATATTGATTGATTTTTTTGAGTATTGAATTAGCCTTACATCTCTGGAATAAATCTCACTTGGTTGTAGTACATAATTATTTTTTTATATTGCTGAATTTTATTTATCAATATTTTGTTAATTTTTGCATCTATATGCTGGAGGGATATTGGTCTGTATATATACATATATATATGTATATGTATATATACATATATATATATATACATACATTATATATACATATATATGTATATATACATATATACACACACACATACACATACATACACACTAATTCTGTCTAGTTTAAGCATCAGGACAATTCTAGCTTTATAAAATGAATTTGGAAGTATACCTCTTTTTCTCTTTTCTGGAAGATATTATGTAGAATTTATCTTTATTTTTTTAATGTTTGGTAGAATCCTCCAATGAAACCATCTGGGCCTGGAGATTTCTATTTTGAGGAATCTTTAAATGGTGAATTTAGTGTCTTTAGTACTTGTAGGGCTGCGTACATGATCTCTTTCATATTGGGTGAGTTATGATAGTTTGTGTTTTGAAGAATTGGTCATTTTTATCAATATTTTAAAATTGATATGTGTTGAATATTTTATAATATTTTTTATTATCCTTTTGATGGGTGTGGGATCTGTAGTATCCTTTGTTTTAGTCCTCATATTGGTCATTTGCATCTTCTGTTTGTTTGTTTTATTATTCTTGCTTGGAAGTTTGACAATTTCATTGATACTTTTAAAGAGTCAGCTCTATGTTTATTCTATTGTTCTGTTTGTTTTTAGTTTCATTGATTTCTGCTCTTGTATTTATTATGCCCTTCAGTTTGCTTTGGGTTTATTTGAGTTTATTTTTCTCTTCTTTTTCTTGTGTTTTGGATTGGGAGCATAGATTATTGATTTGAGAATTTTATTCTTTTTTAATGTAATTATTTGGTGTTATAAATTCCCTTTCTACACTGTTTTATTTGTGTCCCACAAATTTTGATACATTGTTTTTTTCATTTTCATTTAGATCTATGAATTCTTAAAATTCCTTTTGAGAATACCTCTTTGACCCATGGGTAGTATTTGACATGGGTAAAGCTATTCCACCCCTGCTGAGCACATACCAGGCAGAGCCTCTTCATGTGCTAAAGATCATTTTTAACAAGGTCATTGTCATGACTATGATGAAACAGTTTCTACCAGAGGAAGAAGTGAGAAATTAAGCCCATTAAATTCATAAGGTGGGTTATCATGGACTTAATTCACTCCTAGCCCAAGGCACAGTATATACCCCTGCTGTCTTAGTCTGCTGCAGGTGGGGGAGGGTGGGGAGACTTAAACAGCAAATTCATTTTCTCACAGTTCTGGAGGCTAGAAGTCCAAGATCACGGTGCCAGCATGGTGGGTTTCTGGTGAGAGCCCCTTACTGGCTTGTTGATGAGAGAAAAAGAGAGAGAAAGATAAGAGAGAGAGAAAGAGAGAGAGAGAGAGAGAGAGGTCCTACTATAAGACCACCAATCCTACTGGATTAGGGCCCCATCCTTATCTGCCTTTTTAAACCTTATTCATTTAAACTGAATTTAACCCTAATTATTTAACACTAATCTCCTTCTCTGTTAGCTAAACTTAACTGTATTTTTTCCCTAAATTACCAAAGTTTAACTGTAATTTCTTTCTTAAACCTCTATTTCAATACAGTCACAGTAGAGGTTAGGCCTTCAGCATACAGATTTGGAGAATGACATATGGTTCAATCCATAACATCTGCACACAGCCTATACCCTGAGAGGAGAACCTGGCTCTCTCTCTCAGCTCCCACAGGTTCAGTTTGGCATCACTCACTTTTATTGACAACACACTCTGTGCAAAGCTCTGTATCCGACAGCTTAGACGTGGTGAGGGAGCAGTCTCAGCTCCACAGGAGTTTACCAGCTACTCCAGGGAGTCCATTCAGAAACTCTATCCAGGAGGCAGCACTAAGAGACAGATCTGGACACAACTCCTGGTTCCACTGTTTGTTGCAATGGGACCTGTGCACATCACACATTTCCACCCGTATCTTCTAATTAGAGACAACCCCAATCTGTCCACCTCAAAGGGCTGAAGGGATTAAATAAGAGATGCATGAAATATGCAGGTGAAACACAATAAAGTTTTGTGCAAAGTGCCATATGGGTAGAAATGGTGACTTGATTCATGTTGCTAGAGCAGAGGGTACATCAATAGAGAGGAAACAGAGGGGAGGGTACATGGGATGGATCTAGATGGTGTAGATCATTGAAGGCTGTGTTGCCAAATCTAATCTTTATTCTTAGAACAGGTTAACTGTGAAGTTTAATGCATTTTTCAAGCTTTCAGAAAACCCGGACATCCATCTCCCTTTTATGTACAAACAGTCCTTTTGCACAGGAAGGTACTTTTTTCTCAGTTTTAGAGATTTAGAAAAAGGAGAAGGGGTTGCCTGCATCACTCAACAGTTTGAGCACTTGCCTGGCAATGACGACCTCCAGAGATCAAATCCCAGCCCGGGTAGGTGCAAACCCACGTGCTGAACTGCGGTGTGTAATTGGTAACTGCCAGGATGGTGGCGAAGGGTCTTGCCTCCCACGAGGGGTCCTCTGGTTCAGTTCCACCACGTGCAGCCCCACGTCCACATGTGAGAAATGAAACCATGTCAAAAACTAACAGTGTACTACTATGGGGACTGCTCTGGGCCCTCCACGCTTCTTTCTGTCTCTCTCTGTCTCTCTCAAACAATGAAAAAATAAATCTTAAAAAATAAAAAGGAGAATAAGGAAGTCAGCGTGGCTAACTAATGTGCCAAAGTCAGGCAGCTAGAGCTGCTGCACATCCCAGTCTCAGCAGAGTGGTCTTATGTAGTAGGTGGCCCGGGAGACCCAGTGGTGGGCTCTCCCTGGCCACCTGAGTTGGGTGCCCCAGGTGTATCCCTTGTGCGGGTTGCATGTGCCCTCCTGTTGTAGTTGAGTGTTGGTTGCTATTTGCATGTCAGCAGAGCTGGGATTCCTAAATTCTATTCTAGTCCTCTTTCCCCTGCCCTGTCCAGACTGTAGCAATACACCAGCCATCCTTGGATGAGATCCAGGATAAAGCCCATGTTCACACTCACAGATTCACACACATTAGCAGAGCCAGACCTAGGGCCTCCTCTGTATTAGCAGAGTGGCCCTCGGTGACCTGAACTCCCCTGAATTCAGAACAGCTTGTATGTCCTACCTGGAGTGATGGTAAAGACTGGGTTTCCTCTGATTTGTGTAAGTTTTAGACTTCATCTGTGTCACCTTCATCATGAGATGTGATGCAATGTCATCACTTGTTCAGTGATATCTACTAATGGGAAAATGTCTTAAATGAATCTTAATGAATAACAATATAGAAAATGCATAACTGCTTTCTAAATTGTAAAACTCTGTATATAACTATAAGCCTTGTTATTCTCTTACATTTTTGTTTAGATTATGTACATTTAGTGGAGTTTCACTTTGGTCATTTTGTTTATAGGCCTATGAATTGACTTTTTTATTTGAATATCTTTTTTTTTATTGTTAAATTTATTGGGGTGACATTGGTTGATAACAATTACACAGTTTCCAGGTGTACAATTCTACATTACATTGTTGATGCATTGCATTATGTGCTCATTACCCAGAATCAGCTCTCTTTCCATCACCACATATTTGATGCTCCCTCCCTGAATATCTTGAAGATGTACATTTCTAACTCCAAATTGTTTATAAAGAACATAAAGTTTCACGTACTATACAAATCACACCAAATGCATATATCTGTAGAGGGATTAGTAGTGGATCCTTGATTAATGTGATGCTGGGCTTATAAAATTAGCCCATAAGAAGAAATAGGTATCAGTAGGTAACTAATTTATAGATCCTGCAGTGCTAATACCAAAGTTTCTCAAAGACATAGATAACCAAATTTCAAAATATAACCTATGATAACTGTAGTATATATTTGCTGTGAAAATATGTCTTTGTTAAGATAGAAAAGCATTATTTTAAGAGGATCTCTAATACTTGGTGATTTGTATAACTTTTTTTGTGTGTGTGAGATCTTTAAGAACAACATTTCAAAAATTATATTAAAGTTGTAAATACCTACTACACTCAGGTACTTAATAATTGCCAAGTTTGATTTCTTCTCTCTTTTTCTTGTTTGTTTTCAGTAAAAGCTTAACATTTTCTTCTCAGTCATAGTAGGTTTGGGTGACACAGTCCCTAAGTGACCATACAACTCCCTGGTGCCTGGAATTAGATACACTGTAGTTAGGCTTAATATTGCTTACAAAAACAAAGATGAAATACAATTCTTATTTATGTTGGCTCTGTTAATACCAGAAAATCCCGAAGGTCACCATTTAGCTATTGTTTTACTCCTCTCCTTCTTTGCAAGGAGGAGGGAATTGACTTCTCCCTGGTGGCTTTGGAGGAAGCCAGAGAGAAGAGATACCTGCAGTCCTCATTGAGTACCTCCCGTGCATCCACACTGTTGTTCTGCAACCTGGTGTCTTTTCACCTCACCCTCTCCCATGCCACATTGCCAGCCCTTTAAGGTACACCAAGCCATTAACGTTTAGTCAAGTTTCTGTCTAGACTCTGAATTGTAGTTGTGGTGCCTGAGGAGGACAACTGGCAGGAACCACCTTAAACGAGTAATGTTTTCTTATGTGGTATGAAAGCACTTCTATGGACAATGGAGGGGAGTAGACTGGGAACTGTGTTTAGGGTCTACTACTGCTCTCGGGTACACCCATCATTTCATAGGTCTAAGAACCCCACCTGGGTTTGGAATCAGGCTGACCTGCATTCAACTCCTGACCCACTCATCAACTACCACAATGTGACTTACTGCTCTAATCCTCCCTCTATAAAATAGGAATAATAATACGTACTCAGTGGGTTGTTAGCAGGATTAACCAAGATTGTGTATGTAAAGGACTTAGCATAGTGCTAGGCAACTCAATAACATTAGATGTTGTTGCAAGACAGATAGTGGCTACTATGTGGATGCCTTGGATCATGTTTTCGTGGAATCTGTGCTTGCTGTAAGAATTATGAGAGCAATTTAAGATTATTCAATTTAAGGTTCTCCTATAAAAATCCTAAAAGAAAAATTTGACTACTATGTGGGGAAATTCAATATTTTATTTCAAGAAAGATTCAAAAAATAAAACTGCTGTAGGCCATTATATATTTGTTCACTATCACAGATGTCTGCTTGAAAAAATACCTGTGGTTACAGAAGTTTTCCACTTGCCCCATTCTTTCCTTAGACTCTTTAACTTTCTAGCACTTGTATACAGAGTTTTTTTGTTTTTTGTTTTTTGTTTTGTAAAATACCATAAAGGTTTAAACATTTGATACAAGAAATTAGTTTAATCATAGTTAATAAGCAGCAGTCCCATAGATTGGCATTGAGTGTAGGGTTTCTTCAGTACCCAGAAATGTGGGGTGGGGGCGGGGGCAGGGGCAGGGGCATTCTCACAGGGTGCCCAGGTCTAAATATGACCCCACTGCTTTCTTGCACACATAACTAGAAGGAGAGCAATGTGCCTTCTTTAAATAACAACTTGTAGCTTATCATAGAAAGTGTGTAACTTTACCTTCTGAACACTTCCAAAGCAACCTTAGGCTCCATTTCTATTTCGGTTCCTTGCATCTTCCCTTTATGAGAGATAACCACTGGTTCCTATGCATGAGATCATTTTCTTTCTTTCTTTCCTTCTTCCTTCCTTCCTTCCTTCCTTCCTTCCTCCCTTCCTTCCTCCCTTCCTTCCTCCCTTCCTTTCTCCCTTCCCCTTCCTTCCTTCCTTCCTTCCTCCCTCCCTCCCTCTCTCCCTCCCTTTAGCAAGGGTTAGATCTCCAGTTTCTGTGGGGAGACAAATCACAGAGTCTTGAGCATACTAAATCCATATCATGTAACTCTATTATTATGGAATTTTTAATTATTTATTTCTTTCAGTGTTTCATTAATTTAAAAGTTGTCTTAAAATCCTTGGGATTATGCATGAATTATTTTAGCAAACAGGTTTTGCAGTCTGATCGGTGCCAAGCATTTGGTTTTAGTTATTAAGGTGGCCAGATATATTTGTCTGAATTAAGCATTTTAAACAGAATTTTACTCAGTTTTAAAACAGAACTGTAAACCAGTTTCTTTATAATACAACATAGTATTTGCTATACAGTAACAAATGAATGTAGTATAATACTTGTGAAGTGGTACGAGTGAATTTTGTCCAAGAAAATTCTGCCATATGGTTCCCCCAGCTTGTAAATTTGGCAGAAATCCTGCGGCATTTTCCTGGTAACTGTGGCTGCTTGTGCACTTACGTCCCAAGGAGTCACGAAAAATTTCAGTAAAATGAAAATTAGCTATATAACATACTTTAATGGAGAATATATGTGATTCATCCTGAATGTGCTAAGATTATATGGAAAAGTGTACGTTTTTCTTAAGGTTTTCTGGGATGAGTTAATGCTCATAGATTGCATGTTGACAAAGGTAGAATGCTTGCAGTGAATCATAAGAGGCCTAAATGGTGCTTTTATTGTATTTTGGGGTCTCAAGGAAACATATCTCTGAAATCATAATGGAAGTCAAAGTGAAAAGAATGCAGCTTAATGCAGACTTTTTAACTTTACACATAGCTGTTCGGGGACTGCCTGAGATACACAAAGTAAGATCAAGCTTTACTGAATTTACCAATTTTTCATCTAAAGAATTCTTAAACTAAGCCCTGTTGATTTCTCAACTGAATGCTGCAAAGAAAATTAATGATATTTCCCAAGCCAAATCAAGGCTTGGTGCTCTAAAGATGATTTCACCCCCTTTCCCGTTTTCAGCGCTTTCTTCCAACTTGGGTCCTTGGCAGTGCCATCTAAAATGGGACACACTAAACTTGAGTCTTTATATACACAAGCCCTCTCCTTGCTTAAATGGTAATGAATAAATTACTTTCTGCAGCCTGACAGAAAGATGAATTGTTTAGCACTTATTATGCAGCCATCTACTTTAAGCCCTGATTATAGTTCAATTCATATTTGACTCATAGAACTTGAAGTACTCATCATTCCACCCTCTTCCCCACTTTGAAAGGTCCTGGGACATCTTCCTGTTGTGATAAACAAGATGTGACTCATGCCTTCTCAATCGTCTCTCCTGCTGGGATCTTAGCAGTAAACCAGCCAGAGACACATGTGCAAGAAATGAGATTTCCGTTGCATGGATCAAATGCTCCACAATTCCCTGGCCCACTGCACTTCACACAACATAAATACAATAATCATCTTCATTTGCTAAATTAGGAAGTGGAACTGGGCTACCTGCCATCTCTCGCAGAAATTCTCAGCATCACTGTGAGCACGGTTTGGGGGGAGAGGGAGTGGAGAGCAGGTGAATGCTTTCCCTTGCAAACAGCCCTGCCTCCACCATGCACACAATGCTGTGTTGGCATCCTCTCTGGGTGCTGGGCAGAGGGCAGCTGAGGCTGGAGAGCACAGGAGCGTTTTCCATTGCCATTGGGCTAGAGAGAAATGTTTCTTCAAACAGCTGCGGTCACGTGAAAAAGGCCGCCGCTTTTCCTTCCAGAGAGCGTCTTGCCTCGCGGAGCCTTCGTGCGTCAGCTGGGCCCCAAAGCCACTGTGGTGCCTGGCATTAAGCATCATTAGAGATGATGGGTATGATTACCTGGCATTGGTATCCTGCTCTTTGGAAACTGCAGCCAGGCTCCTAGAAGCAGGTGTCGTAACTGCAGTGGGTAGATTGAGGTGCTTTGGAGGAGCCCTGGGGGCAGGGATGTTTGACAGCTGGGGAGGGAAGAAGAGCTCTCTTTTCCCTGCAAGTCTCTCTTATTCCCTTGGATTTCCACCACCATCTCTGGCAGGGATGGAGGCCTGTCTTGCTAGGAGGCAACCATGTTCGAGGCAGAAAAGTAGAGTGGACAAAGCACACCAGATTAGTCCTCCTGGAATGCCATCACCCAACACCATAGACAGGGGAGCTGAACAGCCGACCTTTATGTCTCATGGTTCTGGAGGCTGCGAAGTCCAAGGTCAGAGTGCCAACGTGGTCATGACTTTGGTGAGGACCCTTTCTGGCTTGCAGGTGGTTGCCTTCTTTCTGTGTCTTCACGGGGAAGAGAGTTGAGTTCTGTTCTCTTCCTCTTCTTATGAGGACACTAATCTCTTCATGTGGACTCCACCCCTATAACCTTGGCTAAACTGAATTGCCTCCCAAAGCCCTCGCCTCCTAATACCATCACAGAGCGGGGTGTGGCTTAACATGAATGTGGGGGGGACACAGACATTAGGTCCATTATATGTTCCATCAGCAGCTCCCCAGAGCCCTCTGCTGCTTCTCACAGTGTTGCCTTTGTGTGGGTTGTTTCCTCTGCTAGAAATGCCTTCATTTGTCTTGCCCTCTTGGCAAACCCACATTTTAAGGTACAGTTTGAGGGGTCTTCGAAGCCCTCCCCAGCTTCCCTACCCTAGCTCGCAGGTGGAACATAAAACCCCCAGTGTGTGCCCGGTCCCAGCACCCTCCTTCCCCGCCGCAGGGCACACAAAGCACAGGGCCCCCTCCACCAGGGGGGACAAAGCCGAGTCCTCTTCATGTCTACAGGGCTGGCCCAGCCCGGGCCCACTAGCAGCCGTTAAAGGAGGCTTGCTGGGTGAGCGAGCCAGTGCAGCGAGCATGGGATTGACAGACAAAAAAAGTGGGTTCCTGCATTTACTTTGCCATTTCCTAGTTTGCTTATCTCTCAGACTCTGGTTAATAGTTTTCTAATCTGATACATTGAGATAATTATAATTGCTACTTTCAAATTAAACACCTGGAGGAAAAGAGCTTTGTAAATGGTCAAATATTACTTGATTCAAGCCTTTTGGAAAGCGTTTTAGGAATATATACGTACACACACGCACACACCTGTGGGTATTCTTCCTTCTACCTATGGGCTTTGAAGTTAAACAGTTAATTTTGAAGTAAAGCTTCTGCTCCTTTCTTATTACTCGGTCTTCAATGATTAATTTTCTCATTTGTAAATGCAAGAAAATAAATGCCGGCTGTTGGTGAGGATGACATAGCATGAAGTAGTGAACTAGCCTCCATGGTGCTTATAGACTGCTGGTGCTCGCCTTTCCGTCCCATACATTCCGCAGCCCCACTGACCCAGCGCTCCTCACGTCCATGCCACTCCCATCGGCAGCTCTGAGTCCCACCCAGTGCCCACCTATTGGGTACCTGTTTTCTGGTGCTGACCTTATCACCCAGTGAGTGTGTAGGCTTCCAGAGAGGAGGCACCCCGGCTTCACCTAGCACCCGGCTTTTCCTGCTGTGAACACCCTCTCTGTAAATACCAGTTGAATGGATGTCCCTATTTCTAATGCCTTGGAGTGGGAACTGGGTCGAAACACAGGAAGAGTGAGTCTTAGGGGCTGAGTAGTGGTGATGGCCTCTTCCATGTTTCTCCTCATGCTGTTCCTCAGGAATAGTTCCTCCAAAGCTAGGTCTGCCCTTCTTGTCTGCAGGTCTGAATACCCACTCCTTACCCTTGCATTTCCTCTCTCTTCACTCCCTTTAGAAGGTCTCTCATTCTTCTACAGGCATTCAACCTCCCCTTGTAACACAGAAACATGTTTGTTTGTTTTGTTTGTTTGTTTGTTTGTTTTTTGCCAGAGCTCAAAGAAGTCTAGATGGTTGTTTCTGCTTTTATTGAAGACCTCAAATCAGATGACCTCAGGAGAAACTTAAGGGTACCCTTCCCTGTGCCTCAAAAGAGGCACAATACTGGTCTCCCCTTACACAGCCCCACCTGAGCAGCACCCCCAGGACTTGGTTTGGGATTTCAACTAAGAGCTAGAGCAGGGCTGGGGTCTGAGCACGGGGAGAACCTTCCCTCATCCGCGCCCTGCACCACTGCAGTGAGCCGATTGTGCAAATCGAAAGCAGGAGACATGGTTTGACAAAGGATTTTTTCCTGACTAGAGAATTGATTTCTTTCTATGATGAGTCTTGCTAGGGTATAAACATCCAGTCCCATATGTTACACATTACTGTGAATACACTTTATTGAAAAGGGAAAAAAACTACATGAGCAGAAATACAATTTTAGCTTTATGTCTATCTCTGTGCACATCAGATAACTTAGTATTTAAACATTTTTATTCAAGACAGCTCCAGAATATTTAACCCAACAACTGAACAACTGTTGTAAACATGCTTTGCAAGTAGACATTTGAAGATTTCTATATTATGATTACATTTTTCAGTTTTTTATTAAATATATTGTTCTGTTGTAAAGGTAGTGTAAACACATTATAGAAAAGTTTAAATAGAGAAAAATGGAAAGCCATTTGTAATTTCACAACCTTAAAAAAGCAATAGCATTTTGTTTGTTTTCTTCCAAATGCCGGGTGAGTTTTATATCATAGTGGTAAAGAGCACAGTCTCTAGACACAGACTGGGTTCAAATTCAGTCTCTGTCACTTACTAGGTGTGTGATTCAGGGCAAGTTACTTAACCTCTCTGTGCTTCTGCCCCTATCTTCTATAAAATGTAGACAGTAATAGAACTGTTAAAAAATTAGTCATGGCATTTGTTAAAGAATAGTAAGGCAGGCTTTATTCAAGGGAAGCCTACTACAGTGCGGATGCTAGTAGTGCAGAAGATTGGACTCAACTCTGAATACAACAAGGTGGAGTGAGAATTTATAGCTACATAGCAGGGCAGTGGGTGGGAAATTCTGGGTAGGATTCTGGCTAACCTGACCTAGCAGGATTCTCGCTGCAGGCAGGTCAGGGTGCTAAGACATCACCTGAATTTGGTGGAGGATGAGGAACCTGGTCAATATTGAGAGTGATAAGATCTTGAGGGCTTCTGGCTAAACTGACCTAGCAGAATTCTTCCTAGACTTGGACTCTGCAAAGAACACAAGAACTCGAGTTGGGGCCTAGTCGAAAGAAAACGCTCAGAAAAGCCTACCTAGGGTTTGGTTCAGCAGAAATCTTTGTCAGCACCTAGCACATAGGGTTGTGTAAGAACTAAGAGTTAATACATGTACGGTACAAAAGTGAGCCACCCTATGGGTGTTGGCTATCATGTTTATTTTACATAGTCATAATCATCCTATACAAGCATTTTATATCTTTTTCACTTCATGTTTGGTCATAATTCTTTTTTATAGTTGACATAAATTTTTGTAACCCTGACTTCTAACAGTCAGGTTGCAGTTTAACCATTTTGCTATCACTGGACATTCACGTCATTCCAGGTATTTCCTATTTTAAATAATGCTGCCCGGAGTGTCATCAGGGTGATCACTTTTTCATGTTTTGCATTATTTCCTGAGAATAGATTCCCAGAGGAGGAGTACCAGGGTTGGAGGCTATAAATTTGCTACTGCCTGTGGTTCATCACGGCCAAAGGCTCTCCCAGGGTCTTCCGTCATTATCTCCACCACCAAGTAGAACATGTGCGCTCCAACTCACCTGCACCAGAACTGAGTCATATTATTTCTTAGTCAGCCAGTTTAACAGGTAAAAAAATGGTTCATTCCCAATACATATTTTTCACCTTTTTCTAAGTGCCAGGGACTGGGTCTTACACTGGGGATGCCTAGATGGAGACTGTTAGTTCTGCCTGTGCTCTAGAGGAGGAGACTGGCTACTACATGGACAGTCACAAGCAGAGTGGCACATGCAGCCAGGTGCAGAGAAGGGACCCTCGCCTAGCTTGCAGAGTCAGGGACAGCCTCCTGGAAGGGGTGGGCTTCAGGTTAGTCTTGCTTAAGGAGTGGTGGTTGGCCAGGTAGAAGGGGCTGTGAAGGGTCATTCCATATCAAGGGAACAGCCATGTGGAGGAGGTGTGAGGGGACTGGCAGGCTTGCAGAACTATAAGACATTGGCTATAGGTATGCTTGAAGGAGTGTTGAGAGATGAGACTGGAGTCAGGTCATACAGAGGAAGTGGGTTCTATTCAAGTCACCGTGTTTACAGCTTATTTGTTGCTTTGTTTAGATAGTAAAGGGAGCCTCAGTAGAACCCTACAAGAGAGTTTCTGACTGCATATGACCAGATTCACCAACTAGGTCGCAGTATTAATGGTAAAGTCATTTAGTTTTATTGATGCTTCTTCACTGAACAAAGTGAACCTGGAGACTACTGGTATTGCTGTTTTCTCGATGACGTTGACCTGTATTGTCGCCTATGTGGCCGAGGGAGTGAGGCAGGCAGAAATGGTCTTCAGCGTCTTCCCGTCACCCCACCCCATCCCTTTTTTGTTCTTCTCCTCCTCAGTTCCTACCGCAGGTTTGGGACTTGCCCTGTCCCGCTCTCGTTAAGTCAGCTCTCAGTGCCATGGGGAAAGGATGGTTTGGACAAAGTCTTTCCCGCTGAGATGCCAGTGATTAGTAAAGAGGTCCAGCTCTCGCCTCTCCAGGAACATTTGGATTTTAAAGGTCATTTGGAGATAGAAATTCTGGCAACCCCCCAAAAAAGTCTCCAGTAGTGGCATTTTAGGCCAGAAGGTGCGCCAGTGAAGGAGGAACTATTTAAGGGATGGGCAAGCCGTGCTTTCTTGGCCCCTTCCATCCTCCGACTTAGTGGAGAGACGTTGTGCTAGTGCAGACCCTTTCGTGCCACTGCTCACGGTTGTGTTCAGCCTTGGGTGGCCAGCCGCCATCGAGTCTTCTAGACAGAGTGTGGAACCGGGGATAGAGTGTGCCTCATGATCGCTGTCTCTGAACGCTGGTCAAAATGAGGACAACGACCAGTGGCTGGGAAAGGGAGGGCATCTGTGAAATGGCCACATTCCCAGTCTCAACCTCACCTACATTTTTAGCTCTAGTAGAAACAACAACAAAAAAGAGATCTTTTTCTTACCTTCTAGGTAGCAAAAAAAATCATCTAGGGCTGTACTTTTTCTTTCTTCAGGAAAACATGGTAATTGCCTCTCAGAAGGTTCCTTGGATCTTAAATATCATCGCAAACATTTATGCATGAAAAATTTGAGGCCATGAATGATGCATGTGTTCTGGAAGGTCTGCTCATAAATCTCCCCCTCCTCCTTTGGAAAGTCCCAGGATGGCAGCCAAAGCCTTTTTCCAACCCCTATTTTGAAGCCACCTGAGGAAAAATTTCCTATTTGTTTTTGACTTGCTGGGTCTTTGCATATTCAGCCTTCCCTGGTGGCAGATAAGTCTGCTATTATCTTGTCTGAGATATTGTTCTTTTACTTGACCAGATTATAGCCCAATTGTCAGTTTGCTCTTTAGTAATAGTACTTCACAGGGGATTTGTAGGGATTAATGAAATAATGTTTGAAAACCACTTTGAATTTGTATGCACTCTTTCTACAGAGGCTCCGGGTTATTGTTTTTACAGTTTGTATTGTATCTTCTGTGTAAGACGTTTAAAATGTTTTGCAAACATCTGGATCCATTTCAATTAGATGATGAAAACTATTGACACTTCGAGCTGGAGGGGACCTGTGAGACTATCGATCTAGTCCTATCTTCAGACTGAGAAGGCGAAGAGAAGCCTGAGGCCTGGAAAATGGACTCCATGTGCCCGGCACCATACAGCTGCTTAGCGAGAGAACTGGTTTTAGAATCCAGAGTCCGTAACTCCTTGTTCAGTTCTTCAGTTGTGTTATGGATTGAATTGTGCCCCTCCAAAAAATTTATATATTGAGGTTTTAACCCCCCCCCCCCAATACCTCAGAATGTGATTCGATTTGGAAATGGGGTTGTTGCAGATGTAATTAATTACGATGTGGCCATGCTTGAGGGACTTGGGCCCCTAATCTAATATGACTTGCATCTTTATGAAAGGGGGAAATTCAGATACAAGCACATATAGAGGGAGAATGCCATGTGATCATGAAGACAGCCATCTATAAACCACAGAGAGAGGCCTGGAAGGGATCTTACCTGATAGCCTTCAGAAGGAACCAACCCTATCAATACCTTGATTTTGGACTTCTAGCCTCCAGAATTGTGAAACAGTGCATTTCTGTTCTTTAAGACCCCCAGTTTTCTTTTTTACAGCAGCCATAGCAAAGGAACAAAGATTTTCTACATTTAATGCCAATTATTGCCAGTTAGCACATCAGAGATTGAGATAGGAAGAAAGGGAGTCCTGTGGCCCAAGGCTGGAAAGCCAAGCAATGACCCCAGAGACTCAGTGACCTGTGTTCACTCTTCCGTGGGACTTCGCTAGGGGCTACTGCTGTTGGGCAGCCCCAACTTGCTATCTCTCGTAGCCTTTACTGTGAGTACACACGCCCAGCCCACAATGATATGCCAGTGCCCCAGGGGCTGCTTCTTGGCTGTCCTCGGATGCCCTTCCCATCACTGGAAGGCAACAACAGACCTGGCTGAGAGCAGCAGTACAGGGACCCTTGCTGCATGTTGTGGGACAATCCAGGAGGGATTTGCAGCTCCAAAAGAATGGAAACAGGTTCTAAAGTCTTCTTGTTAATGAGACACCAGGAGATCAGAATGTATTCTCCTGGAATAAAGCACACTACACACCAGGGTAGGGTCCTAAGGCTAGTCACAAAGCCCAACATATTGCGTTGTTCTAGAAGCTGCCTTCTTGCATTGCTTTCTGTTTGGGAAGTCACAGTGATGTTAAAGAGGGCTCTTTTAGTGGGGTCATTAGGCTGGAAGGCAGATTGGGAGGATTGTAAGGGAGAGAAGGGTGAAAACTTCATTAGCCTTGGAGTCCACACTCAAAACGGAGGGAGAGAATTAAGAGAACTGGAATTTGAGAGTTCAGCATACCCAAGGCACTGTTGGGGAGTTTGTTTTTTACCACACTGGAAAAACCCAAGGACGTGAAAATCAGGAAAAGCGCGCACCCCATGAAATCACAAATGGTTCCAGAGAAGGCCCAGAGAGTTTAAGGCATTTGCATGTGGCCACATGTCAGGTGCCTGGCAAAGTGGGGACTCCCAGGGTTCTCCATCGTACACAGATTGTCCAAACCTCAGTCTATTGTTTCCAAAGGCTCATCTCACTCTGCAGTCCTTTGCTTGGTAATTTATAAGTCAATTATAAGTCAATTCGCTTTTTGAAAGAAAAATATGTTTAATCTCATCTAAAGGAATAATATCCAAACAAGTATGGGTTTGATGGGCTAGTTATGTATTTTTTTCTTAATACATGTTCGAATAATTGCATACCAAATTAAAGTGTCTGAATTTTTTCATCATCTTGCACATCACTTGTAACAAACACCTACCTATTCCATAGTTTGGACAACTCTGCACCAGGAGACAGCAGGTGATGGGGCAGAGTAGGGGCAGGGGCAGAGTCTTCAGGTCCTGGAGGAGAAAGAGTAAACAGGGGGGAATACAGGGGGTTAGTTCTGGGGAGGAGAAGGGACTGTGTTCCTCCAAATGAGGGCAAGTAGGTTCAGGGACAGAGCACCATTGAAATTGAGGTGAAAGAAGATGACAGAGCTCATGCCCACTGACCTTGGTGTTTTCAACAAAGCAGTGTGACAAACTGATGACAACTTGAAAGGAGCACTGAGCTTTAGATTTAAAATTGAAATGGTATTTTAGTCCCCTGAGACTCAACCTAGCTTGCCAAAGGGCAGAGGCAAGTTGTTTCAGAACAAAAGTTAGACTTCGAACTTCAACTATGGTTCTTAAAACACTATTTTAATTGCTTCTGGATTGGATTTGGAGATTGACCTTTGATCAGAAACATTGGTTTCCTAAGATGAGGCTTCTCTCTGAGTAAAGGCTGGTTTGATTGCCCTGAGCTGGGCTGAATATGGGACAGAGACCAGGAGCAGCTTCTAAAGCATTGGCCTAGCCTCTCCTCCGCCATCCACTAGGTTGACCCTGAGGAAGGGGAATGATGGATATGCCGGAGCAGGCTCTGTACCCTCTCTTTCATTTGACCCCAAGCCCCCACCTGGAGTCACCACATAAGGACAGGTCTCTGGCCCACCTGTGATGGCAGGAAGGAAGGATTATCACATGCCTGTGGAAGTGCTAGCTTTTCAACCAGGAGCTAGGTAGACAAATCCCACAACCTCTGATTCCCGGAAAAGAAGAAAGATAATGGCAATAATCATTGGCATGTACTATTAAATAGGAATCATTCTGTTAAAACAGTAAGGAAGACTTTATTCAAGACTATTGCAATAGGAGATCAGGCTCAACTCTGAATATAAGAGGTCCATGTGGGGATTTATAGCCAAGGATCAAGGTGAGAGGGGTCAATGGATGGAAAATTACTAACAGGACATCAAGGGCAGGGAGATTCTTGCTAAACTGAATTAGCAGGATTCTTGCTAAAACTGGGTGTGGTAGGCCGAAGACAGGATGGTGGCCAAGGGAGACTTTGATGATAATTGGGCTCAGAGGAGCCAGACTAAATTTAGGTCGAGTCTTTGTGAGTACTAAGTGTTCACTAGGTACTAGGCACTGGGTTACAGCCTTTGAAATGCAATCATTGCACCACCTTATGAAGTAGGAAGGTTTGTTTCAACTTGATGAAAGAGGAAAACTGAGACTCACCCATTGTCCGTGGTCTATAGCCAGCCAGATATTACATTTAGGTATGATTTCAGTGTCCTCTGATTCCTCAAGCCCAGAGTTCTCCCACCACATAATGCTTCCTGACATCGTGTGTGGACTTCTTCCCCAGAGATGTTTGTGGAAAAAAAAAACACTTAAGGGTCAAGAATGCTCAACACAGACAGGAAGAGGAATAGATCTCCTGACACAATTTCCTCACAGCTTCTACAAGCCCTCCAGTCCTGAATCTTAAATCATTCTACCTCTTGTCACTGTGAGCTCTGTGCAAGTTAAAAAACTGAGCCGAAGTTCAATTCCTAAATGGAAACTTAAGCAAAAATAGATGGCAGTTCCTCCTCTTTTCCTTTCTTCTCTTTAGTTATTGCTGACAATTCCAGCCTATCTCTCTAGCCTGCTCTTACCCCTAATTCCAAGAGTAGAAATCCTGCACACTTCACAATACAGTGCACATGACATCTCCTCCACAACATGTCCCAGGAATTCCAGATAAAGGCTGCTCTCTCCCTCCTTAGAATACCCATGTCCTTTCTAATCGTCTTGAGAGCACTGGCCACACTATGCCTTGTGACATAACATAGGTGGCTGTTACTCCACCATAGAGATGTCAGCCCCATCAGAACAGGGTCTGGATCTCTTCATCCCTGGTTTGAAAAATGTCTTTGAATAGAAGTCACTTTAGATGGGGCCCAAGCCTTGGTTTCTACATGAGAAGTGGCCATATACTAAATGAGATTGGAGATTTGGCTCAAAAACGTCTGCCTCGTCCTCTTTAACATTAGCTAATTTGACTTACTGTGGCATGCAAAAGGTATTCCTAGTGGTTCAAGCACTATTTGAAATCCCCTATTAAAATACAATCAAACTTATAAATTTTGGATAGTAACCCCTTATTAAATGTTTTGCAAATATTTTTTTCAATTCCATAGGTTGCCTTTCCATTTTGTTGATTGTTTTCTTTGCTGTGCTAAAGCATTTTAGTTTGATTTTATCTTACTTGTCTATTTTGCTTTCGTTGCCTGCACTTCTTGTGTCATTTCCAAAAAAACTATTGCCAGGGTCAATATGATCCAACAATTCCACTTCTGGCCAAGGGGTCTGAAATCAAGATCACAAAGAGCTATCTGCAACCCCGTGTTCATCACAGCATTATTCACAATAGCCAAGATATGAAAACAACCTAAGTGTTTTTTGGATAGAACTGATAAAGAAAATGATGCACACACACACACACACACACACACACACACATTGCAATATTCAAACTTAAAAGAGAGGGAGATCTTGCCATTTGAGACAACATGGATAGACGTTATGTGAAGTGAAATAAGCCAGACACAGAAAGAAAAATTATCTTACTTATAAGTGGAATCTAAAACAGTCAAATTTATAGAAACAGAGAGTAGAATGGTGGTTGCCAGGGGCTGTGGAAAGAGGGAAATGGGGTGATGTTGGCCAAAGGGTACAAAGTTGTAGTTATGTAAGACAATAGTTATCAAGACTGTATCATATACTAGAAAGTTGTGAGGAGGATAGCTCTTAAATTAATCTTCTTACCATCCCCAACAGACAATGGTGACTATGTGAAGGGGGTAGATATGTTAATTAGTTTGATTGTGGTGATCTTTTCACCATATATACAGATATCACAACATCAAGTTGCACACCTTAAATATATACAATTTTTATATATCAAAGATATCTCCATAAAGCTGTTGGAAAAAATACAAGTAAACCGTTAGAGAGGTCATATTAAATGGGTAGCGTCCCTCAACGCTTTCTGTGAATCCTTCCTTGTCTTTTGTTATCAGCACAGGGACTGAGTACACACTGTGAGCCATGGTAACGTGAAGCTGGAGGAAAAGTGCGAAGATGAATGAGACCCAAACCCTGCTGCTAGTAAGGAGCTTCCTAGTTAGGACTGGGGGCTAGGCACAGGGCAGAGACTATCGATAATAATGAAAACAGCTCTAATAATAATAAAGCGTATTAGCATTTACTATGAGTCAGACACTATATCTAAGCACTTAATGCGATTAAAACATTAGTAAAACAACCCAGTGTAGTAGGTAGTATTATTATCTTAATTTTTTTGATGAGGGAACTGAGGCACCAACAGATTAAATAACTTGCCCAAGGTCAAAACTTAGAGAAAGGTGGAATTGGAATTTGGCCCCAGCTGTCTGGTGCCAGAGCCCTAAATGAGGGTGGGTGTTGTCCAGTGAAAATGTCACCAAGGAGATGGCATTGTGTCTGGAAAAGTGAATATCATTTAACCAAGTAGGAAAGAGAACAGGGAACAGCATTCTTAAAAGTCACAAGCAAAAGCACAGATGCTTGGGGTCTTGTTAAAGAAAAGTAAGGCAGGCTTTATTCAAGACTATTGCAATAGGGGCTTGATATTAAGACAGAGATTGGACTAAATCTGGAATACAACAAGGGAAATTGTGAATTTATAACCAAGAAGTAGGGATAGGGGAGATGGAAAATTACGAAGAGGAAACATCAGGCGTAAAAGGTATTCTGGCTAAATGGGCATAGCAGGAGTGTTGCTGACGGCAGGCCAGGGTGATCAGATACTGAGGATGAATGATTCTGGCTAAATCATCTTGACAGGATTCTTGCTGACTTGGGCTCTTGGAACCTGGGGCCCAGTGGGCTCCGAAGAGCCTCTAAGTTGGTCAAGGAAAAAATAATTGTCAGTCTCTGAATCGCTGGGAGTGACTGGAACATGCTGTCAATCTAGAAGGGAGAACACTGAAGGAAAGAGACAGGGAGGTGAGTCAGCAGTGGGTAGGAGCTGGAGAGGGAAGGGGACTAACACACCTGTGCCTTTTCTCGTGTCCTAACATCGTGCCAGCCATTTGAAATAGGTTAAATTTTTTAATTTTCCCAGCTTTCTTTAGATATAATTGACACATAACATTGTGTAAGTTTAAGATGTACAACTGAATGTTTCGATATACTTATATATTGCGAAATGATCACCACCACATTATTATCTATAACCTCCATTCTGCATCATAGTTACCATTTATTTTTTGTGGTGAGAAAAAAATTCTAGATCCACTCTCTTAGTAGCTTTCAAGTACGTGACACAGTATTAACAGCTATAATCGCCATGCTCCATGTTAGATCCCCAAACATTCTTAGTCTTATAACTGGAAATTCAAACCCTTTGAGCAACACACTCCCCATTTCTCCCACCACGGGCTCAAGAAAAGCAGGACACTGGTTTTGGGAAGGAACCACAGAAAGGGTAGAAGGAAACCAACCCTGTCCCCAGAAACTCCACTTTTTCCCATGTGGGCTACCGTGGTGAGTCTCCCACAGGCTCAGCTGCCTGGGCTGGATCGGACACAGACGGTGGAGTCAGGCAGCAAATACCGGTTTCTGCCTCATTGCCTCCAAGTCCCCACACTACGTGTCGTCACCGTACTACATGTCGTCACTGTCTCTCTGACTCGCTAAAGGGGATCTGTCGTTACCCGTCCAGCGGGAACAGCAAGACCAGCTCTATCTGCACAGAGCTAAGCACTGGCTTCCCCCAGGGGAAGAGTAAATCAGTCTTGATCATTGCACTTGGCTATACGTAAATGAAGCCATTTTGCTTGGAAAGTGAACATTTATTTTATGTTATAAAAAGCTATTTGTTGTGGAAAAACACTAAACTTTGGCTCACTATCTGGTGTTCAAAATCTCTGTTCCATGAAGAACAGGGTTTTATTTCTTAGTGCAGGAGAGATAGATGTATAAGGTACTTGTGTGCCTACGTGATATATGCCCTGGCTGAAAAGCAGACTCCACACCAGGGAAGAACAGTGCCCAAGCCAATGCCTTTCCATTAACACTCATGTTTCCAAAGCTGAATTTTTACAGAAGGGCTTATGCCTTGAAAGGAAGTATCAATATGTGAAAATATTAGCTAATTTGACATCTTGAGAAGTGCAAAAGGGACTGAAGTAGTTTATTATGTTAAATCTTAAATAAACCTGGACAATTACAAATGGAAAGGCAGCCAAAACTAATTAAAAGGAGAAGAAGATGAGAAATGCCAGGCGTCTGGGATAAATTTATGATTGCAGTTGAGCACTAAATTTAGCTCTAGGCTTCTTTCTGGCACAGGCATTCAAAAAATAATTTGGGTTAATAAAGTTATTTAGGTTCATTTACAGAAAGCAACCAATGACCGCACTCATGACAGAACACTTAGTGACTGAAACAATGAGCTTGGGGATTGAAATATGAATAGGACTAAACTTCATGAATTTGCTCTTCGTGTTTCTCCTTTCTGACGAAGCTCTTGTTCAGCATTGTACCTGAACATGCACGCTCAGACCACCCCTCGTGTGGGCACACCCAGGGTGAGGGGAGGCCGTGCTCCCTAAGCTTTCATGTGTTTTGATGCCGTCCTTTCCAACGGGTCTGCAGTTGTTCTGAGAAAGCTGTATAGTACAGAACTCTACAAGTCCAAAGGTGTTTGTGGAAGTGTCAGAGAAAACCAGAGCTGAACAGTAGTTACAGGGCTGAAAGCAGATTTTACTCAGGGACAATTACAATAACAGAAAAGGGCACAATTGAGAACTGGGCCCAATTCCAAACACGATGCAGCGGCGGGAGGGAAAATCCCTAAGAGAGTGGGTCATTCTTATTACACTGACCTGAGAGGCTTCTTGCTGAAGGCAGGCTGGGGTAATCCCATAGTACCTGGAGGTAGCAGGGGGTGAATAATTTGGTCAGATAATGGGGGTGGTGGATTCTGGCTAACCCGGCTTGATAGAATGCTTACTGAGATTGAGCCATGCAGCCCCCACCACAATGGATACTGAAGGTTGAGGCCTAGAGGGCTCAGAGGAGCCTGGTTAGAATTAGGTCAAAGACCGTCTTTGTCATAAGACAGGAGGGAATAGCAAAACTGCCTGCGCCCAGACTTACTTCCTCGTTAACACCAGCAGTTCAGCCCTCACTGAGAGTAGTCTTGCTCTCCCGTTTCCTCTCCCTTCGGGAGCTAAACCACCTGGAGAAGTTGCTGTCACGGGTTTCTCCACCGTAGGGACAGCCTTCAGGGCTTGGGGCCCCGGGAAAAGAGCGAGTCAGAAGAGCAGTGGCTGGAAAGAGAATGACCACAAGGGAGCACTCTCCTTTGAACAAGGGTGATTCCTCTTCATCTGGTTCAGTGCTGGTTGATAGGTTAACTTTGGGGACTAGAGAGAATTATCCATGATGGAAGTCGAATTCCTACATTTGTCTTTATTGGGGAACCCTGAAATGTGAACATATCTGCCAGGAATGAGTGAGACCAAGAAAGCAGAGTGACAGGAACTTATCAGGAACTTTAATTATCATCAGATAAAGATTTTTTTTTAAACTTAGAGCTAAAACGAAGGGGGCAGATACAAATGATATTTGTAGAGACTTAATTTTTTAAATTTGTGTTTAGAATCAGAGATGCTGTTGGAACACCACAGCAAAGGTATATTATAAGCACAAAGGCATTACACAGATCATTCACAGGGCAGGGGCAGGAGCAGGAAGCGCGGGTTCTGGTGCTGCCCTGGTAGCAATCAAATCCCTTCTGTCATGTGATCATGTGATCTTGGACAAGCCATCCTGCCTGGACCTGCTCCCGTCAGGAGGTACTGACATTCATGCTGTAGAAGGGAAACCTATTTGTTTGTCTGTTGTTTGTTTGTTTGTTTGTTTATCCAGCCTCCCCCTTCCTCCTGGTAAGAGCCAATGCTTGACATAACCATTTAATCAAACTGCTAACAGTAAACAAACAAACAAGGCATCAAAACTCTTCCTATCTCACAGGGTTGTAGTAAGGACTAAATGAAGTACAGTTTATGAAAATGTTTACTTTTGGGATGGGCACATAGTAGATACTCAGTAAATGTTTGTTACATCTGAAACTATGCTCTCGCTAGTCCAAAGAAATGAAGCACTGTGGCTTCTGCCCACAGCACCTCCACGGGTGTGACAGAAAATCTCTCTGCCCCTCCATCCCCTCAGGGCCTGGACCTCTGACACTGGAGGTATCTTTGCCACCATTCCTGGGCAGCCTGCCCATCCCTGCAGACTGTCAGGTGAAGCACATTTGATCTGTTGGGCAGAGTATCCCCACCCTACCCCCAGCCCTGCCCCATGCTCTGCCATTGTTAGTAACCCAGGTCACATGAAGGAAACTCCCGTTCTTCCTTCGGAGCTGAAGCCTGAGAAAAACGCTCCAGTGGGGATCTGGGAGAATTAATTAATGGTTCCAGACACCTCGAATAAATATTTCAGTGAGGTCCTGGAGAAAGTACAGTGTCAGCAACAACCAACTGATTTTAGTATTCAAGTAACAAAATTCACAAGCAGACCTGGAGCGTGATTTTATCTGGTCATTTTTAAAATTATTGTTGAGAGGCAGAATCTAGTTACAGAAAAATGATTTCATGCCAAAAGCCAGATTCTAACTGTAAAATGAGATACAGGGTAACATTTGCCCAGTGACCTTTTCCTTCCACGGGACAATTACTAGATCTTGTTTTTGTAGAGCTATGATCTTGTCAGTTTAAATCCAGTTTGCTGACCAAACTGGAGAGAAACCTGTGTCTCCAGCAGACCAAGCACTCCTGTCTGCTGCTGTCTGGGGTGGACTTTGTTGGTGGATGTGAGTGGGATTTGAGCTTTATCAGACCAGCAATGGAGTGGAAATAACAAAAATGGGATTCGAGTGAAGGGAAAGCAGAATGTGGAATTCATCTAAGAAGAATGAAACCCTTTAAATGAAAGTGCATCTTTCTCAATAATAGGAATTCTAATGTTGTTGGATTTGTTATAATAGCTTTCTCCGGAGTTTGCAGTACATTAGGGGATCCAAGTCAGAGCGAAGGACGAGCAGTCCTGAATCATTTGTCCACTGAGCCAATGGCAAGTCATCTGTCACCCATATGTTATGGTGTCCCCATCCATACACTGGTAATGGCAGTACTTTAGACTCCTGTTCGAGCCTGCGGGTAAATAGAACGCTGTACTAACCTATATGTAGTTCAGCAGACAACAGAATTATGCTGGTATCTAGGTCCAATATGAATGGAATGAATGCTTTTTTCCAATGCTCACAGCTCTTTTGGAGGATGTGGCGAATAAGTGAAAAGTAGACTAATATAGAACTAGGTCTCAAAGACAAAATCAAGACCAGTGTATGGAGGCTTAGGGAGCTGGTTTGGACTCAGCCTAAGAAAAGTTGTATGAGAGTGAATATAGTTTCTAAAAAGCTCAAGTGAAGGTTGTTCACATGTCACAAATGTTTTCAGGGTCACTGCATTGGGGCAAAGTGGTGGGACAATTATGATATTCAGAACCCCATCCAAATCTGGGTTCTAACGTGTTACTCACTTTGAATGTGTAGATGAGTGAGGGAAGACCTCTGAGACAATGGTTCTTAACATGTTTCTTCTGTGGACCACAAGACTGGGATAAAAATCTCACCGAACCCGTTTCTCTCCCTGCTTGCAACCATGTAACGGAATTTTCTCAAAATGGAAGGGCAGATCAGAAAGCAGGGACTGCATGGAAGGAGAGGAAACTTACAATTCCATGGTGGCAGCGTGGAGAAGCGGGTCCTGGCCAAGAAGGAGGAGATCGTACAGAGGAGGAGGGAAGGCTGCAAGCGAGGAGTGAGTGCTGTTGCTGGCTGGGTTATCGGGCACTGATTGGAGAAGAGTTTATAGTAGGCGGCATTTCCTAGTAGACAGCGGGGACTGCTGTTCACATTACATGGTTCAAATGTTATTCTGTTATAGTTTATTAAATATTTTATTACAAAAAAAAAAGATTTTCATACTTTGGACTAGATACCACTGAGGGAGAAAAAAAATTACAACTGTCCACCTAGATAAGGTATGGGCATTAAAATACCTGAAATGCAGATAAGAAAGACCAGCCATTAAATACTGGGACTCCGCCCAAATCACAAAAGATGCACAGCACTTGTTAATAATAGTCATCATTTAGAAAGCACAGGAAGTGACCTTGAATGTGAGGTATAAATTCATTTCTTGCTGCAGAATCCTCTAAGACATGGGTGTCAAACCTTTGGGCTTCTCTGGGTCACATGAAAAATATACTCATATTAACGATAGCTGATGAGCTAACGAAAGGTCACAGAGAAATCTCATAATGTTTTAAGAATTTGTGTTGGGCCACATTCAAAGCCGTCCTGGGCCGCAGGTTGGGCATGCCCTGCTCTAAGATCTATGCCATATGAAGGAGTAATGGCTATTTAAGGAAAAAGATTTTCTTGATCTCAAAGGGTCATTATGATGATGGTGACAAGGGGCCATGAAAAGAACCTGGCCTAGAGGTCTGATTTGCCATTGTCCATTAAAAGTAGGTCTTCACTGAAATCTCCCTAACAGCAGAAATGGAACCTGGGTTCCACTGTCCATCTCAGTGCTGGCATTCAGTAGAGACTTAATAAATGACCAGCTCCTAATATCAACTCTGTCACTAACAAGGCATGTGATTCGAGGCACACACACAAAAAAAGACAAAAAAGAAAACCCTTAACAAAGCTCCCCTTGCTATGAAAACATGTTGAATTTTATAGCCTTAAAGTGGACAACTCACATCTCTATTCATCCATCCTGAAATATTTACTTAGTGCCTACCATGTGTCTTTAATGGTTCTAGACCCCAGGGTTAGAATGAAATATTTTCTGCCTTCATGAAGCTTCTGTTCTAGTGAAAGGAAACAAACTACCATATTAATAAGCAGATACAGAGGATATCAGATGGTAATTAAGTGCTAAGAAAGGGGAGGGGAAAGCTCAAGGGAGCAGTGATAAGCAGAGGTGAGGGATAAGGGTTGTTATTTATACATATATTTATAGAGATGATCAGAGAGGACCATACTGATAATGTGATATTTTAACAGAAACATGAAAGAAGTGAGCCAAGCACAGTCTAGGGAAAGAACAATCCAAACTGAGGATGGAAATAGAAATGCAAGAGTCATTGGTGCTTAAAGTCAATGAGAGAGGATGAGATCACCTGGAGACAGTATAGATAGAAAAAGTACTCCAGTGAGGAGTCTTGAAACACTTCAATACTTAGAGATCAGGAAGATGAGGGTGACCCAGTGAGTAGCTGAGAAGAAAGGGCCAGTGAGATAAGAGGAGAGCCAAGGAGAGTAGGACCCCAGAAACCAAGAGAAGGAAGTGTATGATCTGTGTAGAATGCTGGAAGCATTTTTTTTTTTTTTTAAGATTTATTTTTATTGTTTTTGACAGAGAGATACAGAGACAGGGAGAAGGGTGAAGGCCCAGAACAGTCTCCATAGTTGCACATCATTTGTTTTTCCACATAGTTTTATTCCGCAGGTGGGTGCGGGGCTACACAGGGCAGGAACTGGGCTGGGGTCTCACCCCAGTGAGAACCGAACTGGGGGCACTCCCCAGTTCAGCATATGGGTCCGCACAGGCCTGAGCTGGGATTTGATCCTCGGTCCCCGGGGCTGCAAAGTGAGCGCTTAACCCGCTGAGCCATCCCGGCTTCCCCAGCTGTAAGTATTTTGAGTGTGAAGACTGAGCCTTGACCTTTGGGTTTAGCCACAAGGTCATGGTGACCTTGACAAGAGCCATTTCAGGAGAGTAGTCGGGGAGAAAGCCTGACTACAGTGTATTCAAGAGAGAAGAGGAAGAAGGGATTGAGGGGAATGAATATAAATGATGCTTTAGAGGAATTCTGTTGTAAAAATCAGCAAAGAATGGGTGGTAGCTACATGGGGACAGAGTTTAAGAGAGGGTGTGTTTTGTTTTGGATATGAAAGATAATATGTTCTTTGCTCATAGGAAAGATCCAATAAAGAGAGAAAATATCACGTTGGAGGGGGATTCCGCTGGCCCACTGAGGGTTCTCCCCAATTTCCGATGTTGCCACCTTCTCAGGGAGAGAGTCCCTGCGCCCTTGTACCACACTGGCCTAGGGGGAATACCACAGCCCTCCTCTCAGATCTCATCAGTGTAGCTGTCACTAGACTGGAAAATCTAGGCAAGGCTTGTCCACAGGCTTAGAAAAAAATAGAAAGAAAATCAATTCAAAGAACAGTAATAAGCAACAAGATTGGTATTTCGCCAAGTGTGCTCTCTCTGCTCCGTGGAATGTTGATAGGGTCAAGTGAGCCTGAGGAATGCTGAGTTAAACAAAGTTAAACAGACGTGTGCTCCGAGACTTCTTGGAGCCTTTAAAAAGCTCCAAGTAAACACCATGAATTTCCAAGATGGGCATCTGATATGAAGAATTTTCCCAAATGTATTTGGGGGAGTATCACATAGGACTAGTGTTGCAAGTCACAATACCAGAGATAGTGAACAAGATCAAGGATTGGCAGATTCTTTCTGTAAAGGGCTGTATAGTAACTATTTAGGCTTCTTGGGCCATAGTCTCTGTTGCAACTACTCAGTTCAGCTGTTGTAGACCAAAAGCAAAATTAGACAATAGGTAAATGGATGGGTGTGTCTTTCTTTCAATAAAATTTTATTTACAAACAGAACAACAGCTGGATTTGGACTGATAGACATAGTAGTTTGCCAACCATTGATTCAGATAATCTGCCTCAAGAGATGAACTCATGGATTTATGGTTAAGATAGTGGAGTAGGGAAATACTGGGCTTGCCTCCTCTCATGACCACCTCAAAATGACCACAGAACTGCAGAACAACTGTAAGAATTGCCTGAAGTCTAGCTGAACTGAAGTACTACAACTAAGGGCATACAGAAGAAGCTACCTAAAGACTGGTAGGAGGGGTAAAGACAGAAAACATCCTGGTCCCACCCCTGCATGTGACCATTAAAAATTGGGAGGGATATCTTGGCTGTAGAGGTTCCCCCCAGCAACCCCCTGTGAAGGAACAAAGGGTCCCAGCCCCACACCATGTTCTCCAGTCCAGGGTTCCAGTACCAGGGAGAGAAGTCCCCATAACTTCTGGCTGTGAAAAATTTTTTAAAGGTATATGTTGGGGGGATGAACTCATTCTCCTCCAGCCCAACTGCCCATAGGGATGTCTAGTGTCTAGCGACCTCTGTGTGGCAGAGGCCACTCTCCCTTTAATTTTTCTACTTAAGACATTCTCAAATATACAAATTCTTTGCAGTTTAGCAGAGGCCCAAGACTTGAAATGGCCTATCTAGATTTCCACAAAACAACTGTTGGGTTTAAAGTGAAAGCAACTCTTGGTGATCTAGATCGGGGGTGTCCAATCTTTTGGCTTCCCTTGGCCACATTGGAAGAATTGTCATGGGCCACATATAAAATATACTAACACTAATGATAGCTGATGAGCTTTAAAAAAAATTGCAAAAATATCTTATAATATTTTAAGAAAGTTTACAAATTTGTGTTAGACCACATTCAGAGCTGTCCTGGGCCACATGTAGCCCTCAGGCCATGGGTTGGATAAGCTTGATCTAGATTGTGGCTTATCCAGTTGGCCTTGCATCTTCTCCTTTCCTCATTCTTGAGAGGGAGACAGGGAAGGGAAATGACATGAGCAGCTGCCACATTGGCTGCTTATTATCTCTGTTGAAAGTTTTAATGAAAAAATGAGCCTTAGAACTGGAACGTATGAAGAATGGTTAGAAAATATTAGCTTGTTGCATCTGGAAAAGAAAGAATGGTAAGGCCATGGGAAGGTAGCAATGGAAGTAGGAAATGGGTCTGGTGGAACCATTCTAAGGCTGTTTCATGGAAGGGAAATTAAACTTCTTCTTTGGAATCCAGAGGTTTCCTCTGTAACTAACACCATCAGGTTGGATTACAGGCAACAGATTTCAAGCTGATCAGGAGTCGCTTTGATTTTGTCAGAGGGGTGAGGAGGCACCATCACAAGGTGATTCAAGCAGAGGCTGTGAGCAGGCCACTCAAATCCAGGTGTGTAGCTGGCCTGGTGTCTTCATCAGCATGGTATGCTGTCATAAAATGCCAGACTGCGGGGTTCTTATCATGTACATGTGTCTATAGTCTGGGGGCTGAGAAGTCCATGATCAAGGTGCTGGAAGATGCAGCTCTGGATGAGAGCAGCCTTTCTGACTTACAGGTGTCTACCTTTTCTCCAGCTATGTTCTCAAATGGTAGAGAGAGAAAACCCTGTGGTCTCTTCCTCTTCTAATAGGGGCACTGATTCCTTCATGGGGGCCCCATCATCATGACCTCATCTGAACCTAATTTCATTCCAAAGGCCTCACCTCCTAATATCATAACGTTGAGAGTTAGGGCTTCAACATATGAATTTTAGGAGTAGGCAAGTAAGTATTCAGTCTGTAATGGCTGGGCAACATTTTAAGGTCCCTACCAAACCAGAGAGTTTATAAAATCAACTCAAACATAATTTCCCCTGGGCTATAGATTATTATCTCCTCATAGTTTCCCCCAACCACTACCCTGGTTCTCATTGTCATTAAACATCACCTGTATTTATTAGTTGGAGGGAAATAAGCCAGAATACCACAATAGCAGTGATTGATGGGAGGATTCATCAACTTTCAAGAGACTTGAATTAACACCATTGTCAGCACCATATTATAGCTCTGGTTTGAGCAGAGTGAGCGGAAGCCCAGCACTGTAACTCAGGGACATTTGTCGGCACAGGACTGTGGCTTTGTTCCCATGTCAGGGGATATGGGCAGGAACAAAAGCAAAATCTGAAAGCAGAGCAATGTGGCATTGGAACATAAAACTCCTAGGGCAGTTGCATTTTTTAGTAGAATGGACCAACCTCCACTTCAGCACAAACACAACACATCAGGCCTCTTTTCACCAGAAATGTTTGCATCCCTTTAAGTGCCTTTTCTCAGGGAGGTGTTCAAAGTGGTTTTTAACAACACACCTTTTATCCCAAGTCCTGAGGCTATTTACCTATCGTGGGTATCTGGAACACCAGCTGAGGGGGACCAGGTGAGATTCTGGCCCTGGTCTTTACTGTCCTTGTTGCCACTTCGGAGAAATTTAGTAAGTGGAAACCCTGCAGGAGTTTGAAAAGTGTGAGTTTAGTCCCTGACACTTGTAGACTTCAGCATGGCCCTTCTCTGCTTTTTTCCCATTTGCCATTGTAATGTGAAGACAGCCATAGTCGATATGCAAATGTATGAGCAAGGCTGAGTTCCAATGAAACTATTTACTTTATGAAATTTGAATTTCATATAATTTTCACATGTTATGAAATACTATTCTTCTTTTGACTTTTTCCCCAACCATTTAAAAATGTAAAATCTATTCTCAGCTGTTAGGTCACAACAAAAACTTAGATAAAGGGTCAGATTTGTCTGATGGCCTATATAGTTTGCCAACCTCTGTGCTTGACCTTGGGTGTACAGAGGTGAGATGATGATGGACATGTTTCCAGCTTCATGGACTGACTGTTGATGGGAGAGATGGATATTAAACAAATAATTCAAATCATTTTAATGAATTACTAATTGCTAAGAAGGAAAATAAAAGGTGTAATTGGGAATTATAAAAGGGAAATGTTTAACTCAGGGAATCAGCAAGTGAAATGAAAATAGAGAACTAAGAATGAGTGATATTCAGCCCAGAAAGAGTGGGTAGAAAAGGATGTATTCTGGGCAGAAGGGAATCACAGCTCAAGCTGACAAACTGAGCAGTGGTTTTAATCCTTCTTTGCAGTCCTATCAGGTAAGTAAATGCTGGAGGAAATTTTCAGAGAGAAGGTGGTGCCTCAGAGTGAAGGGAGGAAGGCCTCGTCTCCAGATGTAACGCAGGAAAGCATGCTCCTTGTGCCTCTTGATTGTCAGCATGTGTTTTCACAGAGGTCCAGGCCTCCTTATCCTGATCTTTTTTTTTTTTTTAAGGCTCTTATTTTAAAGTTTATTTATTTTATTAATTTTTGACAGAGAGAGATACAGAGACAGAGACAGAGAGAGAACTGAACTGGGGGCACTCCCTAGTTCAGCATATGGATCCGCACGGGCCGGGGCCGGGGCCAGGATTCAATCCTCGGTCCCCGGAGCTGCAAAGTGAGTGCTTAACCCACTGGGCCATCCCGGCTTCCCCCTTATCCTGATCTTAATCACTGTTATTCCTCCTATGGGAGGCAGGGAAGGGCCAGTGACATTATGATGCAGAACAGTAACTCTGCACAACTGGGAGTTGGCACCCTGAGTTCTGGATTCATTCACCTTGTCATGTGGTTCTAGGCAGATCGCCACATCACTCTCCTAAATGGAAAAATGGAGGGTGTTCATACATCAGGAGTCTGCAGGCAGGTACCTAGGAATGACTCTGGTTCCTTCAGGGCAGCTTCGTGTGCATCTGTTATACATATTAAGGGGTTCATTCAGAAATAAAGTTCCATAAAATGTCACTGGACCCGATGACTGCTGGGTCCTCCCCAGGCCTGGTCATCCTTGATTCTGGGATAAGGGTCTCTTCTCTAAAGTCATCCCTGTCGGATCCTGAGCTAGAAGAGAATCCAGGCCTGGGGGTCTCTCTGGGCAAATGGATCATGGGAGTGCCCAATCCAAGCACTCTGCTGTGAGAATCAGGCAAAATCTAGCCATTTTCCTATTTCAGAAAAATGATAACCCCGCTCTGCTGGCAAAATAGAAATGAAAAATATATACGATTCATATCAAGGCTGTTCAACTTTCTCTTACATCAGTGGCACCACAGGCAATTAGTGACATAAACTAGATGGCAGGCCTTTAACTTCCCAGGAAATCAGCATCCTACAGTGAGAGGCTTACAGCCCAGAGAACGCTGAGCCAGGAGGAGTTCCTGTCGCCCTCACACCTTCAGGTGCCATTGGAGGCAGCCTCGGGGCCTCCACCCAGCTCCCTGGCTTCCTTTTGTGCCACCTTGAGCATGCTTTCGGCAGAGCTTCTACCTCCCCGCGGTCCTGAGGGGCTGGTAGCTTCACCTCTGAGTCTGGTGAGGGGCATCCAGAGAGTGCCAGGACAAGGTCCTGGAGCCCCTGTTGTTTGAAACTTTCTCAAACTGTTCTGAATCACCTGAACCCAGCATCGCTCCCCTGCCCTTTGTTTTTCCTTCAGGGGCTCTCTTTCCACAGCTCTTTTCACTCTCCACAACACTGGGAAGCTGAGTGAGCATCGTAATTCTTCCTGTGCTTCCCACACAGCCATCACACGGAGGACAAACTCACTGGTCCTCATGACACTGCCACTGACATGAGTGAAGAGTTTGCAATCCAGTTCCTGGGGTGCACCTCCTGTCCCTGCCCTGCCTCCCCCAGCCCCCACTCTGGTTTCACATCACGGTTAGTCTTTTCATTCATATCCTTGCAATGGCCACTCAAGCTGACACTAATCAGTTGGCAGAGAAGGCGTGACTATCCCCTATAATACATGGGGAAACTGAGGCCCTGGGATCACCCTATTAAGTGGGGGTGGAGCTATGACTGGTGCTCAAGCTCTTGATTAAGCATGAAATTAGTAGCTGTAAAGTGCTTGGACCCAGTCTGAGGCGGTGCTGCAACACCAGGCTCCCACTCTGGACCCCCGTCTCCGCTATTTCTGTACCGCTCACGGAGGCCATTCGGCAAAAGCTCTGAATTGGCTGGTTTGAAAGTGCTCTTCTAAGGGGCATTGAACAGAGCAAATTCCCCTACAGATATGCACGACTATGTGCAAATGCAAGTCTGGTTATTTTGAACTATTTTACAGTGAATTCAAGCTTCAAAATTGAGTGATTTCTGAGGAATTATGAAGTAGGTTACAAACCCAATTCTGAAACCTTTAACCAAATAGAGTCAGTGACCCAAGCAGCCCTCTCTCTTTCCACCTAGATGGATGTCCCTCTGGGCTGGCCTGGTAAGGAATTTGCCGTTATGCTTCAGCAGACACTTAGCCCTTCCGTAGGTCTCCAGGCTAAGCTGCTTATTTTCAAATATATGATGTGGGTCCTTTCTATCCACCCACCCCCAACACCGCTATATGTCTCTGCTCTACTACTTCTAGATGGTGCTCTATTTACTACCCCAGCTCCTCCCTTTGAATCATCTGCTTCAACTGCTCAGCTCCCACCAAGTTCAGCCTTGCCTGGGGGCACCGCAGTATGGAACCCACACCACCCACAAGCAGGGCCTTTGCATGCATGGCTCCATGGCCTTAGTCTGGGTGACTCACCTGTCTGTCTCCCAGCATGTTTCAGTCTCCTTCTCTCATCCCAGTCTTTCCAGTTGCTTCTCTTCTAATGCCAAGAGCTGTATCTTCAGCCTCAGCATTTTGTTTCCCTCATAAACAATGAATTAATTTCTTCTTATATTTTCACAGCCTTCATTTCCAAAGTTTCTATGGATTTTCTATTTTGGAACCTCTTCTTATTCCACCTCTTCTATTCTTGTCCATGGATGCAATTGCCTCCTTTATCTCTTTGGTTCGACCCCTCCAGGATGGGTGTTCTGAGCTTGGTCCTTACTAGTGTGATGCAGCTCTGGGCCGTGGTCTCGTGTGGCTGGAGCCTTCCTAACGTAGATAAAGGTGAGCCGTTTGACATCACCTCCATCCAGCCTTGGGAAGATGGCAGGCGGGGGACGACACTAACTCAGTTTTGCAACATCGATGCGTATCAGGACCCAGCCTCCAGGCTCATGAAGGTGGTCTTGGCCTCGCTGTAGCAGAAGGCTTTGGCCCTATTGCTTGTGGTGGGTTTACCTTGAGCTCTTCCCGTGGGGGGCTTACTGAATCCCTATTTTGGTCTAATGAGCAGTCTCTTTCTTGTGCTTGAGTATGGACTTATGTGTGTGAACTCTAAGACTCAAATACTTTTCTATCTTTTCCTGTGTTTGGTGTAGAAAATTAGGTGTCCGCTTATCAATTTGCCATCTTGAACAGAGTTCAAGTACAAATTGTACCCTTCTGGTCCAGGAAAATCCCTGAGAACCTCCCTTTTCCTACAGGCCATGTAGACCAAGCCCTCGTCACCCTCTCATACCCCAAGAGCAGACTCAGCCAACAACTTACTCTAAAAGCCACCTTGGTATGTCTATTCCAGCCTCCAGCTTCTGTAAAGACAGTGCTTCATCACCTGCTAAAGAATTTTTCAGCTTAAAAATGAGGTATTAAGTGTGAGAGCCACCATCCTACCCATGGCTGTCAGTCTCTCATTGACTTTGAAACATTAAAAAGTACTTAAGAGCTCACATTTTTATATTATCACATCTGCAATTGTCCCTTATACTAAGGATGTTCTTGTTACACCATAGGCTTTTCAATTACATAGCACTCCTCTAGGACAGAGTGTAATTTTTTTTTGCAGAGTCAGATATTTAAGTGAATTTTATGTCCAGGTTGTTTATAGTCGTTTTAAAGCCAGCCACTGTTTCTTAAGCTACCTCTGAGGGTAACTTATCTACTGATGACACAGCTATATCTTTTTATAGTGTTCCACACCATACAGCTTAAGTATCTGGACAGCATTGTTTGAAAATAGAGAGTATTTTTGTCTGTGATTTTCTGTGTCATTGTACGTGTAGTTTAAGGTATCTATATATTTGGTAATAGCGAACAGAAGATGTAGCTTAAGGTGCCTTATAATTGAAAATATAGTATTTATTTGCATAATATAAATTATATGTTTATATTTTTTCTGTTATAAAAGCAATTCATCCCTATTAGAGAATATTCATCAAATACACAAATGTATAAAATAAAAAACTCAAAATCATTTATAATTCCATTAACTAGAGACTGATAATCACTATTAATATTTTGGAGTATTTCCTTCTAGTCTTTTGTTGATGTGTATAAGTAAATGTACACATATCATATATTCCATAATTGGAATCAGTAGTTTATATATTTGTATATGGTTTTTATAGTCCACTGTTATCACTTAATGCCAAGTGATTTTAAATCCAGAGCCAAATGCCCTTTGTTCTCTAGATCCCTCGCAGCTCCTTTGCTTCTTTATAAGGTGGTGAAGCCATGAGCGCTCATAGTATTCCTATTACCTATTAAAGGTATTAGGATGAGAACAATTTGCTTTAGAGTGCTCATACAGCACTTTAGTGTGTCACGCCTAGTATTTTCCACTGAGTCCTGGTACTCTAATCCATGTGCCAAAAAAAAAAAAGTTTTCTTTTTTCTTTTTCAATGATGGTTGGCATACAATATCATACTAGTTTCAAGTGTACAATACAATGATTAAGCATTTATGTGCCTTATGAAGTAATTATCCCAAGAAGTCCAGCACCTACCTGAGACCATCGATAGTTACTACAATGTTACTCTCTGAACCTCAGTTTTGTCCTCTAGAGAGTAAGTAGTAAACTTTGGCTCATCCCACTTGGTGGACACTTGCATTGGCACCACCACGCTTCTCATGCAAGGTGCTCAGCCTGTTGCCTCCTCAGCCCTGCGCCCCTTGCATGCCCTGCGGTCCTCTTACGCCCCCCAGAGGTGTTCTGCGTCTCTCATCTGCTAAGAGAGAGCACTCTTCAGGAGCTTTCAGGGTTTTAATTAAGCGTGTCTCCAGTCAAGCAGCAGTACATATTAAAACTTTTATTAAAAACACTGCTAAGGTTCCCCGTTAATCAGGAAGCCACATCTTCCCTTAATGGACAGAATTACTCATTAGATCATTAGAATCAGTTGAGACCTCTCAGCTGTCAGGTTTTCTTTTCCCTTAATGCAAAATCTGTATGAGTCATTCTCATGTTAGGGTTTAATCAATTTATTATTATTTGATTGGTTATATAATTTAAAGAAAAGGGCACCTGGCTTTGTTGAGGAATTTCTGATGACTCCATGGAGAATGAAACAAGTTGGCACCAGATTAGCAGCGTTGATCCCTATTCTTATTTGATTTATCACCTTTCTCATGCTCTGAAGCACAACAGATATGATGGCTCTGGAAATGGGCACTAAATCTCCTCTCCCTCACCACCTTGTTGACAGTAGCTACTTATGCAGAGTCTGATTTGTGAGGCTGCCCCAGCTTGCTGTCCACTACCTCTGTCATCACCAGTTGGGGGATTGCATTTGCAAAAGACTGTCCCTCTCCTTCCAATTTCCTTCACCTAACTTTTAATAATAGTCTCATATTTCCAAGGCACTTTTCTGTGGCCTTAAAGAATTTCATTGATTTTTGTCTTATTTCCAGTCTTAGAGTAAGTGGTATTTTCCTGTCCATTTTGAAGTCAGGGGAAGCTAACAGATATAGGTACTGATTGGCTCCTAGTTATACAAGTTAAAGGTCCAGTGGTCTAGACTGGAATATTCCCTCTGGGGAGGAGTTCAGTACCAGGCAAAGGACCTTTCGATCCCACCACAGGAGTAATGACCACAGGGACCACTTTATGAGGTCGGACCTCATTCACAACATAGCAGTCAGTAGGCACTCCCAAGTATTCCTGGGAGGTTCCCCATGTGCTCCCAGCGCTCCTTGTCACAAGTCAGGGCCTGCCCCTATGTGCCTGGGGAGTTCTCAAATGGCCAGAGTCTTGGCCACCATATCAGCACGCTTCTAGAGTCTATTTTCACGACTCTTTTGTCAACAGCCAGTTCCTTACTGTTGGAGTTCCCGCTGGGTTCTATGATCATGTCATAAATCTTCTTTACCTGGTTAAATGCTCTCAGAATCTGGCTGTGACCACCTCTCCAGGATCCCCTTCTCCCTCCCCTTCTTCCAGCTGTTCTGAATTTCTATAATTCTTTTAGAGTTCTGTGCTCTCCTCTTGCCTTCTGTCTTCAGACATACTGCTCCCTCTGCCTAGAACAATTTTAGGTAAGGGAAAGTGGTTTGGGGAAAGAGATAGTGAGTAGTTTGGGACATGTTGGGTGAAAGTAACAGCAAAATATTCAAATGCCTGTAGTCTACAAAAGCTGTAAAATATGAGGAATGCAAGAGATGGAGACTTAAGCTACAGACCTCAGAATCGTTTCAGAGAGAGGACAGTGGAACCCATTGATAGGCATAAGTACGTAGGTGCCAGAACAGAGCTTCTAGGGAGTTTTGGGAAAGAAAAATCCAGCAAAAGGGTAGGGTAGAGACAGGTCGAGAGATCAGAGGTAGGAGTCAGATCAAAGTCGTGTGTGATTTTAAGGACGAGAGGGGAGCTAACATTTCTACAGAGCCTGGTAAGTAACAACACTGTATTGGGTTATTTGTATAAATGTAGCTGAAATTCAAGCCTAAAAGTTATGTGCTCTCTCCAGCACATCACCCAAGAGATGATTCCAGTGCCGAATATTACAGAGAGATCAATAAGATGAAGACTGAGAGCCGCCATCGAATCTAACTAAGGAAATTATTGATAATTATCAACAGATGAGACCTTGCTGAAGTGAGGCCTCATTTTTAGTGGGAGATACCAGTAGTAAAAATTAGAAGCACTAGACTAGAAATAAATAGGTTCTATTCTTAACACTTCCGTTAACTAAATATATCACCAACGCCTCAGTTTCCACAACTATGTGATAAGGTATATTATTAAAGGATTTGGTCTTTCAGCTCTTAGTGGAATCCATAATCTTAATTTAGCACATTTTGATAGATACATAGATAGATAGATAGATAGATAGATAGATAAATAGATATAGATATACCTCTCTATCTGACATACTGCTATGTGAGACAGAAACATTACTTGTTTTATTCACTGTTGTGTCCACAGAACCTAGCACAATGACTGGAACATAGTAGACACTAAATATGTATATCTGTTAAATGAATAAATTCAAATCATTTTTATTAATATAAAACAAAAGTATAGTCATTGTCATATTATGACACTGGATAGTTTAAGAGAATATATTAAAATCAAACTTCAAAAACAGCAGGTAAAAATTACTGATATTTTAAAAGTGGCAATTCCATTATATCTTAATTTTAGTTATAAAATAATGTAAAACTAGAACTGAAATTGAGGAGGTGGGCAAAGAAAGGTAAGTCTCACTGATCTAAATTGCTCTAACTTTGAGGTATTAAAATCAGAAAGATGTACATCAATCTGAGTCTTTGCTAAATATCTAAAATAGCAATAGTAGGATAGGGTGTCAATGCTATTGGGGAAACAAACCCAACCACAGCAAGGAGAGTTCATGCTGTTTGGGGCCATTTTGAATTATGCTACAACCTGGAAAGATACCAGCTGCTTACATACATTTACTTATGTTCATTTTCTCTTTTTAGAAACAACTTTTTTCCCCCTGGTTTTAAGTGATCTTCTGTTTATGCTAGAACGTTTTAAAACACAGAACTATAGAAAGAGCAAAACAGAAACTCCTGTAGCCTGAGCTAGTAGAGAGGTCCTGCTCTCCTGTTCTGGAATCTCTCTCCGGGTCTCTGTTCTGGGATGCTAATTGTTCACGGAGCCCCTCCGGCTGAGGCTGACTTGGCCACAGCAGTAGACTGACAGCGTGGAGGCCCCACTGGCACACCCACCGCCACCTTCTAGAGAATGGAGATTGGGCTGTTGTCTGGGCTCCTGGGGTCTGGCTGGACACTTTCTTACTCACACCTCGTGAGCACAGTCCCAGCCCCACTTTCTCATCGTGCAGCCAGCTCGCAGCTCCTGGAGTGCAAGATGCCGGCTTTCAGACCACAGGGCACGCCCATCCGAGTCTGGGGCTCTGCACAGTTGCAGACTTCTCTCAGCTTCCAAGAACCTTTCCCCCGTTCTGCACACTCTAGTTCACTACTGTATTTCACACTCATTTCATTCGTGTGCTCAGTTTTAAAATTTATGAAATTCTTTGTTTTAACTTGAAAATGTTTTCTCTCCTTTTTCCTCTCCTCTCCCAGGTTTTCTTAATAAAAGAAACTCTAAGTCTGTTACCACATCGTAGAGTAATTTCTAATTATTCACAAAATAAGTAGTAAATCTGGATAGGTACCTATCTTCTGGTACCTGGCTTCCAACTTGGATCACTTTGAAACTAACTTCTTTAGTGAAAATGAAATTGCTTTCAAATATCTGAACAGGAAGAAAAAAAGGGAAAATCGTCTTATTAATAATATTTTTTAATATAGAGATGTTATGCTTCATTGAATCCAAATATCTGGATATTCATATACGTGGCATCACAAAGAAAAAACATCTGGGTGAAGAATTGATATTCATCCAGAAGTTTGGATAGTGTAAAATAGAGAGATTTAGATGCATGACTTCCTGTCCATTTAAAATTATGTGTGAACACCCTATTTCTTCAGTGTCCTTCCTTTTGCATTTTTATTAGGGACTTCATTTTTCTTGTCTCCTTTGCCCCCTCCCTGTTTTTGTTTAGAAAAAGACAGGCCTCCACTTTGGCTGACCAGACATACCCTTTTAAACGGGACAGAAAGCAATGGTACAGTCCTGTTTAAAATGGTACATACGATCAGCATGTCTTCACTTCACGGGATTCTTCTAAGAGAAGCAAAACCAGGACAAGAAATCAGACACCCAAACTCCATATTTGTAGTCATTCCTATTTCCGTGGTGTAAATCATCCCGCCATGGCTAATTTTAAGCTACTGACGTGATTTTACAGAATGTGGAGTAGGAAAGCGATGTGCAGTTCATACCTTTGTATAGTACTTCCCTCCACATACAATATGTATCTAAATGTGTAGCCTCAAAAACAAAGACACTGGTCAGTAATCAGGAAGTGGTGAATGTTGATAGACTGGTCATCTTTTTTTTTGAAAAATTTTAATTTATATAATTCAGATTTCTCAACCTTGGGTCTGTTGACATTTTGGAGCCAAATAATTCTTTGTTCTGGGGGCTTCCCTATAATTGTTAGAAATTCAGCAGCATCCCTGGCCTCTACCCACAAGAGACCAGTGGCACATCCCTGTGGCGACAGTCATAAAAAGCTCTCCAGACATTTTCAGATGTCTGCTGGGGTAGAAAATCACCCTTGGAGAGAAGCATTGATTTAATTGTCAGTTTGTAAACTTTAATTTTAATACTGACTGCATTGAACCACCTTTCTCTCAAAATTTCTGAAAATTTAACAATCAGCTCTTTCTCATTCACTGTTACATCTCCCATGTCCTGAGAGTATAATGGTTAACCATGGTCAAATAGTATATGAGAGGAAATAAAAAGACAAGAGTTCAGCTACACTTCCTGACCTGCTTTGTTTGTACATTTAACCCCTGAGTTCTTCTTATCCTTCTCTGCAGAGCAACACTTTCTTTCATCATGTTTTGGGGGTTTTTTGAAGTAAAGAGTGTTTTGGCTGACTGCTTAATTTTATTCCTAAGTGGACTTTGTTTAGTGCCTAACTCTAGAATTCCCTCTGGTGAATGTGATTGTCTGCTCAGCCAATCTTAGGAACCTCCCCAAGGCCTTTGCGTGCTTTCCAAGGAAGCCAGCTTCAGAATGGGAGGTGGGAGACAGTGGCTGAAGGAGGAAGAAGCCACTAAGGTTAGGCAGCAATCCGAGTGAAGAAGACCAACTTTCCCCTTGTCAAGAGAGACTAATGTCTTGCAATGAAAGAGTCTAGCTTGTCCCCATCTCTCTAGTCAAGGGGAAGGGAAGATGGAACGTGAAAAGTGTGCACTGAAAGTTCTGCCAAGCCTTGGGGTCAGGGTGGGGAGCAATTCCTGTCTCATCTATAGCCCTGGTCGATATTTGCGATCATCTCCAGCCATTTCCCTGTCTGGGCCTTTTCTGACCGCCTGATGCCCTCTCTTGTCCTTTGCTCCCACAAAATGCCTGATGGCCCTTCAGAGACCGTGTTACCTTTGGCTTCATCCAAAGCTCCCATTCCACAGGCCAGCCATGCACAGGATAACATAACCTATTCATCCCAACTTATGAAGGCCAGCTCATAGCCTTTGTGTGTCAACAGAATGTATTCCATTATCGGTCTATTTTACCTATTAGTGTCCTAGGGCTGCCACAACAAATTGCCACAAACTGGGTAGCTTGAAACAACGGAAATTTATTCTCCCATAGGTCTACAGGTCAAAAGTCTGAAGTTAAGTTACTGCCAGGGCCATGTTCCCTCTGAAGGTTCTAGGAGAGAATGATTCCCGGTCTCTTACAGCTTCTGGTGGCTCCTGGTGCCTCTTGGCTTATGTTTCTGCCTCTGTCATCACATGTTTTATTTCCCATGTCCCACATTTCCCTCTCTTGTCTCATATAAAGACACCAGTCAATGGATCCAGGGTTCACTTAAAACTAATTGCATCTGTAAAGACCGTGTTTCCACATAAGGTCACCTTCACAGGTACTAGACTTTAGGACTCAGACATATCTTTTTGAGGGACACTGTTAAACCCACTGCATGGCAATTAGGAATGAGGGTTATTTCTCCTGCTCCATAAATTACACAACCTGTCTGACCACTGAACACAGAAACGAGCTGAGTGGGGAGTGAGGAGAACGTGACTTTGTGGCCACCAGCCATCCCTCCCTCCAGGTGTAAGTGGGATTAAACACACTTTCACTCCTTCCTTCTCCTGCCAGCTTCATGTTGGGGAGACAGCCCTCAGGCAGGAGGAACCCCCTCTGATTCCAAGCAGCCTGTTTAAGAGGAAGGTTGAAGCAGCAGACAGGGTTGGCTCAGGTCTGACCTGAGGGAAGCAGGGATCTGCATCCCAGGGTACACAGTGCATCGCAGTCCGGTCTTCAGAGCCCTCAAGACAGTGATGTGGCTGCAGCCGAGGCCAGGGTGGCCTGTGGTGCCACCGGGGCAAAGCATGAGGATGCGGGACAGGAGGATGAGGAGGAGGCCTGGAAGGACAAGAGGTGCTTCCAATTCCTCTGAGCACCTAGCCATCTGCCCTGGTGACTCCCCACCCTCATTCCACACCTCAGGCCTGTTCCTTAGGATTTGTCACCTGAGTGTTCTTGGTGCTGGTTCTCAGTGACAATTTTCCCAGCCTTAAATGTTGATTTGGCTTTGTAGCTGAGATAGAGCTTGACAAAAAGGGATCTTAAACCCAGAGAGGATAAAGACGGATCAATGAGAAAGCCAGCAGAAAGAAGAAAACCCAGTGATTTCAGTCCTAAACAACGCTAGCAACAGCCCAGAAAGGCCTTGGTTTTCTTTGTTTGTTTGCTTTTGTTTTTTAGCTCTGGTAACAGCACCTCACAAATATACATAACTAAGGTTCTGGGCATTATTTTTTTAAAGAATTATGTTGTTCTTTCTTCTCCTACCATTCTCCTTCCCTCCTCTTCCTCCATTTCACTCTCTCTCTTTCTCTCTGCTGCTCTCCTTCCTTGCCTCCCTTTTCTCTTTGACTTTTAGTAAGAAAAATCTAAAGCACACTCTCTAAGGTTGCTTTGGAGCTGTGTTTATTGGCACCTCTTTCAGTTCGGGCAGAGTGCAGCCTTCACCTGCGGGCCCCTGGTGTTTTATACTCTCTGCCTCTCCGGCCATCCCCATGAATACTGCACAGCTTTGCAGCGTAATGGAGGAGGCAGCGCTCCCACTTGCCTACCTCCAGCCCCTCTGTGTGTGTCTCTGTCTCGCTATCTGCGCTTCCCTTTGTTCACCACACTGGCCATGGCTGGCTAGATGCTTCGGTAAGCCAAACCATCGTTGAGATCCCAAATTTAAGCCGAGCTCTACCTCTTTGAAGTTCTTTCTAGTGACCGAAAGGAACAGGAGAAGAATTTAGCGTGTTCGAATGAGGAACTCCAAAGGACCTAATAAGGGAAGCTGGTTTAGGTGTCATTGGTGTTTTAATATGGGGGTTACTGACCATGGACATGAGTTTGGATATAAAAAATTCAAACTTTAAAAATGGCTGACAGAAAACAAAGCCTGGAGCCTTGCATGGTTTTGGGTATACCAATATGGAGTAATTAATGCAATACACATTAGTGACCAATTTTCCAGTAATTAAAATATAATAAGACTGTCAATAACACCCATGTTTAGACGAATTAAATTGCTTTGTGATTAAGAATGCACATGTTCTCCGTAGCATGCCTCTAGGCATGATTATGCATGGTGGTCGTCACTGCCCTGTAGCTGCCTGCTGGAGATGACTTTACAGTGACAATCAGACAAGCCAGTTTTGACTGCAGCTGGATGGTGTTCTGAGGGTGAATCTCCCTAACCTGCTCAGGAAGGTCTCATTCCCTGGCACATAGAGAGTCTGACTCGATGGCCCCAAAGTCCTTCCAGATGGGTGAGTTGACAACCGTGCTACAGGGTGCTTTGCTATTTACTCTTCGCTCTGCCGAAGAGTTGCCATCTAGCATAGAAATAGCCATTCACTGGTCACCGATTCTGTCTTTGTAGGAACACTGTTTGCCAGTTCTCTGAATATTGATTGGACCCTTTTGATCCAAGTCCTGTTTTGAAAATAGTTTACTCATCTGTAAAATGGGGATAGTGCAGCTCTTGGTGCTCGTATCATGGGTGAGAAGACCCCTACTCTGTACAAGAATGGTAGAGTCCCCCATTGCTTTGGGGTGGTGTTGTCACAGTCACAGCCTGAAGATAACGGGCCATGAATCTATTAGGTTTCTTGGATACCTGTAATAACTACAAGTTGTGTGGTATAGCAAAACCCACAAATTTCAGGAGTCCAAAGATCTCTACTAGAGTTCCAACTCCACTGTTTATAAGCTGCGTGACCTTGAGCAAATAGCTCGCTCTCTGATTGGTTCACTCAGTCTGCCAACTCAAGACCACCACATCTTTCTGGACTGCTTCCTTGTCCGGGCTCTTATGAGGACCTTTGCTCATCTGAAAAAGGACAAGGCTGAACTAGCTTAGAGGTTCTCCACCTTCTCCCATCAGGCAGCTCTGGGATTCCAGGACACCTTGTCCTGCCTGCAAACTCTACCTGTCATTCATGTTGCAGCTGGGCCCTGCTCTCTACCCTAAGAAAGCAGATGGGAATGCAAGCGAGGGAGAATCCCATTCTGAAAATGAAAGTGTCACATAGGCTCTCATTTCTAAATAGGCGTGAATCATTTACAGGCTTTGGTAGTTTAGCATCAGCAGCAAGTTACTTAGGATATACCTCAGCTATCCTCACTCGGTGATTGAAAATTGCAGAGATGATAAGATTTCTTCCACCTTTAAAGACCTCCCACCTCATGCCTGTGTTCAGGTTATATCAGTGTGAATAGTGATGATGATGGTGCCAAAGGCACACAGAGAGAATGTGTACGGAGAGCAATGTGCCTGTCTGCCGGCACCCATGGGTGCTCACATAAGTGATGGAATAACTCAGGGGTCTGCTACAACCTGCTGGCCAAATCGGGCCCACGAGTGAAGAATGGCTATTACATTTCAGATGGTTAGGGGGGGGAAAATCAAACACAGGAACCCATTTTTAAACTCTTGAAAATTATATGAAATACAAATTTTGGTGTCCATAAATAAAGTTTGATCAGAACACAGTCAAGCTTATTTGTTTATGTATTGTCTGTGGTTACTTTCCATGAAGCAGCTGAGTTGAATAGTTGCAACAGAGATTGTCTGACCCATAATTCCTAAAATATTTACTATCTGATCTATTTTAGAAAATGTTTGCCAACTCCTGAAATAGCATGTGATGCATCTTACCTCATTCTCAAATCTAGAGAGAAAAATGAGATTTAAGTTTCTCCTTTGTCCTTTTCGCCACAAATGGAATAACGGTATAATTTATTGTCCAAACTGACTTCTTTGAGCGTGTCTTAGGCCATTTGGGCTGCTAAAACAAAATACCACAGATTGGTAGTTTATAAACAACAAAAATATGTTTATCAATTCTAGAGGCTGGGAGTCTGCGATCAAAGTGCCAGCATGGTCAGACGAGAGCTCTCTTCTTGGTTCCTGACTGCTTCTCACATCCTCACATGATGGAAGTGGCTAGGAAGCTCTATGGCATCTCTTTTATAAGGGCACTAATCCCATTCGTGAGGGCTGCACCCTCATGACTTCAGCACCTCTTAAAGGCCTCACCTACTAATACCATCACATGGAGCATTAGAATTTCTTTTTTTTTTTTTTTTTCCAAATCTTTTTCTGTTTACATATTTTTATTTTTGGTGTGTTTAAATTTTTATGAAATTTATTGGGGTAACAGTAAAATTATATAGGTTTCAAATATACAGTTATATAAGACATACCTATATATTACATTGTGTGTTCACCACCCAGAGTCAGTTCTTCTTCCATCACAATACACTTGACCCCTTTACCCTCTTCTACCAACCTTCCTTAACCTCTGGCAACCACTAAACTTTGTCTGTGTCTAGGATATTTTGTTTTGTTTCTTTGTTTGTCTTATTCCTTTGTTGCTTTCAGTTTTATAGCCTACATATGAGAAAAATATATGGTTCTCAACTTTGATTTATTTCTCTTAGCATGATAATCTCAAAATCCATCTATGTTGTCACAAATGGAATTATTTCATCTTCTCTTATGGTTCAGTAATATTCCATTATATATTCTATATTTTCCATGTGTAAGATGCCCCCATATATAACACAACCCCTACCTTTCTAACCCAGCATTAAGAAATCAATACATGGGTTACTCCCGTGTATAAGACAACCCTCAGTTTTTGGTCTAACAATTTTAGACAAAAGTAATGTCTTAAACATAATACTTGTCTCGTTAATAGTCAATCTACCAGATGTGAGGTGATATCTCATTATGGTTTTGATTTGCTAGTGAAATTGAGCATCTTTTCTTATATCTGTTGGCCATTTGTATGTCTTCTTGGGAGAAGTATCTGTTCAGGTCCTCTGCCCATTTTTTTTTTTTTTTTTAATCTTTTTTTTTTATATTTATAGAGAGTAATTATTTTATCTTCAGTGCATATTTATTTCTATTTTACTTTTGACAGACAGAGAGAGAGACAGAGACAGAGACAGCTAGAGAACCGAACTGTGGGAACTCCCCAGTTCAGCATGTGGGTCCGCCTGGGCCGGAGCCGGGATTTGATCCTCGGTCCTCGGGGCCTCAAAGCGAGCGCTCAACCCGCTGAGCCGTCCCGGCTTTCCCCGTCCTCTGCCCATTTTTTAAGTGGATTGTTTGGTTTTTGGAGTTGAGTTGTACCAATTCTTTATATATTTTGGATATTGGTCTTTTATTGGAGATATTGTTCGCAAATATCTTCTCCCATTGGGTTGGTTGCCTCTTTATTTTGTTTTGAGTTTCTTTTTCTGTGCATAATAAACTTTTTAGTTTGATATAGTCCCATTGATTTGTTTCTGCTTTTACTTCCCTTGCCTTTGAGGTCAAGTTTCTAAAATCCTCTCTAAACCCAAGATTCGTAAGTTTAGTATCTGTGCTTTCTCCTGTGTAATGTATTGTCTCAGGTCTAGGGTTTAGGTCAAATTTTAGAGACACAAACATTCATTTCACACCAGAGAGTGAAAAGGACAATATGAATAAATTGAGAAGGAACTGGGACACATGGTCACCCCACTTTAAATCCTTGGTGTGAGCAAACTAAAGTAAATTTGTCCGGGATGGGTACAGAACCCTCTTTTGGCCCAAACTCTAAGGTATTCATATTCTGGCTTTCTAAACTAGAAGAGGCATTTCTTTGCACAAAAAACAAACAAACAAACAAAAAAGACAGGAGGGCTGGATTCTGGGAGAGTTGACCTCCCCTCGTTATCCTATCCCACCCTCATTGTTTAGGCAATATTTTGATATTTCTATGTTATTTACTACTGGAGGGATAAGCACTTCAAAACATCTTTATTTTTAGCACATAAGAGCATACTGAACACAATGTAAACAGTCTCTCACCTTTATTCATTTTAAAATTTTTCTAAAAATATACCTATCACTCAACCTCTAGTTATTTGTATGGAAGATCAGGAATGAAAGAAATCAAAAAAGGAAATGTGAAGCCGCTGCTGACTGTTAATTCATTTTCAAGAAAACCAAAAGCAAAATGCTAAGTGTTTGCCCTAGGCTAGCAAATGGACAGATTAGCACCAGGTTGAATATACAAATGGTTTAGGGCTGAGACCTTTGGATTCTGCAACTAGTTTATCTCAGAAAAAAAAACAAACAAACAAAAACCTAATTTACTCTGGTAGGGCTAGAAGGAGAAGTGATCTCTTGGAAAAGTCAGGGCCCTGGGCTTTATGTTTCATTGTGAAGTCAATGCTTCGAGTTGTGCTTAAAAATAAGCTCAGAGCCTAAGCCAGTATTGAAAGGCAAATGCAACACATCTAACAGCCAGGGATCACAGGTCTGCTGTACCAGGAAACCACGGACTTGGGGTCTGCCCCAGTCTGAAGCTTAAGAACATCTTGCAAAGGATTATCATTTAACAAATAAGAAAAGAGGAAGCTCCCTGGGGCATGCAGTGAGTACATGCAGTACCGTATATTATGGATTCACTATGTCCTTGCTATTGCCTGAAATCCTACTACATTGGCCTCCAAGATGGTTCTAGGGACTCATTTTCTTAGAGATCCCACTAAGATATGGATAGCAGTACAACTTGCAGAGCATTCCAAATCTCACAGTTTGGTGAGCCTTACACCATTATTAGACTCTATTTAAAGATGAAGAAATTAAGTCACATACATGTGGGATGGTTTGCTTAAGGTCACACCACTCAGTGGGAAATCCCATGGCCTGCTTCTGTTAATTCCAGAAAACTTCAGCCATATAACCAAAAGTCCTGCTCCCCTTTGACTTTTTTTGGGGGGTGAGATCTTTGTTTTTTGAACTTCCACCCCTCTTTCCCCACCCCATCTTGGCTTTTTTGCTTTTAACACTGCTCCCTACTACACCAGGGCCAAGATTCAGTAAAGCCAGAGCTACTTTTTTATTGGTATAAGCCATGTCTGGAGTCGCCAAGATGCAGAGCTGGAAGAAGTGGTGAGGCCTTGATAGACACAGAGTAAATAAATCAGACCTCTAATTAAATTTACATGATATATAAATAGGTTGTCTCATTTATTTAGTAAAAAATTTGAGTAGCTAATGAGATTTCAACTGGAGGCTTAACAAAGCCCCAGAGGCTTTATGCCAGAAATCACCCTGTTAACATTTCTTGTTTTCTGTAGAGTGGTTTATCTGACTCATTAGGTGGTTGTATCTGCAAGAGATGGGACAAGTGACAAACAGCAAGGAAGAGACAGGCATCCCTGGCACATAGAGGGGTCTGTCCTTCCATTGGTGACCACAGAAGAAACCAGAGAATAGCAACCAAGAAAGGGGATGTTTTTAGGGAAGAAGGAAGCAGCTTTCTCATGGCAATTGGAAAGAAGAAAGGATGAGAACAGAGGGAGCCTTTTAATCTCAATGTTAGAATCCGGAAACTAAAGTCAGGAGAGGTTGGAATTATAATCAAGACGGGCCTGCCTCCTGTTCTGTAAGCAGGGCTCCGCTGTGACTAGAATTCTAGCAGAGCGCCAGGACGGGCGGCGGCATGGTGCAGCGTTCTAGGAGCAAGAGAAGCAGGCTGTGGCATTTCCCACTGATGAACATGCTGCCCTTCAGCAAATCATCCCATGTGTGTGCTGCAGGAAGCGATACCTGAAGGAGGATATCAGACTCTCAGACGACTCTAGATAGAGGAAGGAGATTGTATAAGCCAGCAGAGCACGAAGCACGCTGGGCTAGTGGCACCTAAGCATGCGCTCCCCTTAGATACCTTACAGCTTGTATACCCTTTTCAGTGTCCATGGGATTGGCGCATGATTCCTTTGTCTAGGGTCTTACATGTTCCTCTTGACTCTTGGTGGGCAGGGGGAGTTTCAGTGGGATTGTAGGGGTTCTGGACCACTGGTTCTGGCTATTTACAAATCCTGTTTTTCTTGTGTTGCAAGAGTCTCCAGGAGGCCAGTCAGAGATCTATAGGGTGTGGTGAATCTATAACTGGGAGGGGTCAGGCATTCCTGGAGGCCCTTTCTGTAATCTTTTAAGGCTCCTCCTCTCTCATGTGTGTAACTTAATTCTTTCATCTTTAAATAGAGACTAATAATGGTGTAAGGATTACCAAATTGTGAGGCTTTTGGAATGCTATGCAAATTCTAAAGAGTGATGCAAATGTTCGATTTTAATATCTTATTTTAAATACCAGCAGCAAGCAAAGTACAGCAGAAAGAGCAATTTTCTCTGGCTTAAGGAGAGTGCTGTGCTTGAATTTTCTGACTTTTTGTTTTTTTCCCATGTGAACATGACATTGGAAAATATCTG
>PVKE010003734.1:56922-69951 GCA_004027555.1 Craseonycteris thonglongyai
AAAAAAAAAAAAAAAAAAAAAATATCTGATTCTGCCTGTCTGTATTTCTTTGTATCCTTGTCTTGTACGCGTTGTGTCTCACCCTGTCTCTCTCTATTGCTGTGTATGAAACAAACATGGCCACTTCTGGGAAGGAACTCTTGATTCCAGACTTTGGAGAAGCGTGTTCCCTAAAACTATGTTTGTTTGCATGCAAACATTCTTTTGAGCACCACCACAGAAACTAACAAGATGTGATGGTATCAAGTGTCCCTTGAACTTGCAAGCCTCTGTAGCCCTGCAAAAGTCTGGCACACACAAGACAGGTGAGAATGTCCATAATGGAGTATCTGAACAATATAACATGTCTATATTTCCCATTAAAACCGAAGGCCCCAATTTTAAGTTCTGGTTATCAGACTGGTCCTATGAGCCCCTGCCTCAAACTCACAGATCCTGTTATTAAAATACAGGACAAGATTTATTATGCATTTAGAGAAAAACATACACTTGTGCACTCACACAGGCATGTGCACACACACATGCACCGGAGAAAAGCATGATTCCCATTCTACTGTTTGGAATGGAGGTTCTAGGATCTACATCTCCCACTTCCGTGAGCCCTCAGGATTGCCTCAGCCAGAAGTTCATTTCCCTCTGCTGCACCTGGGCAGTGTTTTGTTTCTAACATTCTTAGGCACTCATCCTATTCTCTCTTCCAGATATGATTTCTCTATGCAGATCTTCTCTCTAAAAAGTCCCAACTGCACACATGCAGAGACTGCATGGGAGATATTTCTGTGCCTTCACCACATGGCTTCACACCGTGCAAAACAGGCAGGGACTAATACATGCTTTTTCAGTGAATGCTTGACTTGAGTCTTCAAAGACAAGGGCAGGGGGCAGAATTGCACCATGCAAGGGCGCCACGTGCTCATCCATGCCCATGCCTCCCTGTCCTGCCTTCTACGCCATTCTGTCTGTTTAAGAGCGGGGTGGGCATTCATCATTGGGCAAAACAATGGCAAAGCAAAATGCCAGTCTTCTCAGAAATGATTCCAATTTGGAAAGAAGTAAGAAAAGAGAAGAAAGAGAATCTTCTGATCTGGGAGACCAAGGGCTGGGCTCTCTGTGTCACTCTCACTGCCCTGGTCACCTACTTCCTAGAGCTCTGAGTCTTGGTCCAAGTGATTCTCACCTCTGGCCTTGACTGCAGCTCTAGACCTCAAGGTGCCCCAGGCTGCACTTCCCCATCCCAGCCTCTTCTCCTCATGCACTCGGACCGCAGGGAGTGGGGAGCAGGGCCTGGGGAGAAATGGATACAGCAAAGTGGTCATAGCCAGTGTTCCCTTGGCTCTGGTGTGACAGGCGGATTCCAGCAGGTGAGACCCTTCCTCTGAGCTGTTGCTGCTCTGCTCCAGGCAGTTCTTGGCAGATGCTTGTGGTGAGGCCTTAGAGCTGTGGAAAAGACCTTGACCTTGGGGGAAAAGGCACCGTATGTTCACCAGGACGGATTCATCCCGTAGTCCTGGAATTGATACTTCCTTCTCTCTTTCTGCTACACGAGGAAACTGAGACAGGAAGGACATGTAAGGCATCACTCAGCAGAACATGGCAGAGCTGATCACAGCCAAGCCCAGGGCGCTAGCCTGCTGTTTAGCCTCTTGGACTCACTGCCACGCCAGCGTAAATAGCCCCAAACCATATGGGGCCTGTCTTTGTTCAGGTTGAGCTAAACTGCCATATGCATGGCAACTTCCCCATCCACATCTGGTTAGCATCATTTAAAAATCACAGCCCCTGCACCTACATGGTTGGCACCACACATGCTGTTCGGCATCCTTATTATCCCAAATTAAAGTGTTGCCTGGTGTCCGGATTTTCTGCATTCACTGTAATGGTGAAGCTCTCATCTGACTCCCAAACTTTGGAAGAAAGCTTATTTATTGATTTGGAGGGGAGCTTGTCAACCTGATTTCCACGTGCTCGCCGCAAAAGAGGCCTTCCCGGTGGCTGAGCATGAAATCCCTGGCTTTGGTTAAGTTGCTGGTCAGGTGCCAGTGCTGCCCTTGCAGTTCAGCTCCTGTCCTGTGTGTGACATGAGAAAGAGAGAGTGAGAGAGGACGCCGAAGCGGGTGCATCTGGGCGTCATTAGTCGCAATGTAATTTACAAAAGGCAGCTTCTCAGATGCGGGGATAATCAGCAGGCTGTATTGAGGTAGCGCGCGATAATCACGGGTTGACATGAGCCATCCATGCTCAGTGAGATAAATGGGTTTGACTGGCAGGGCGGCAGTTGGACTTTAATAAAAAACAAATTGAATTTTTTTTTCCCCTGTGGCTTAATATAAGAATCATCTGGACATATGCATAAAAACCCACACAGTAGCAAAAACCTCTGGCAGAAAGAAAATGCCACAGCACTGGCTCTCAGAGCCAATTTCTGTTATAAATTCCATGGATATTTGGGCAGTGGTTGAAACAGGGTGGGTAGGGTGAGGAGGAGAAAGCAGTGCAGGGACCTCTCAGCCTAGTCGCAGCATAAATCACATAATAATGGACAAGTAATTTAACACCCTTCTGAAGCCTCCAAGTGAATCATTGCTTTTTTCTGCAATGAGTCTGGGCTTTGGTAGGTGACGAACTTGAAGCTGTTGACTCCTAGAATTATGCCCGCTTTGGGGGGGATATATCCATGTGCCTCGCTTGGTCAAGACTGAAGTTTTGTTGAGGGGTCTGTTACTATTTCCTCTACATATTCAGTATCCAGAGCACATGGAAACTGCCTTCAGTCTGCCACAGCTGCTGTCTCCACAGCCCTCAATGCTCCATGGGAGCCCTCCCATCCTTCAGAGAAGTTATTTCTTAGTCTAACTGGGTGGCTATATGCACAGTTTTTCAAGTCTAGCTAATAGCAGGTGCTCTTAGATAAGCCTCAGAATGGCTTGTGTCAGCTGAGTTACTTTGCAGGGCCTAGAGAAAAAGAGCAAAATAGTAATAGTGGCAAAGAGTGTGGAAGGTCTCACTGAGGGTGTTAAGGGAGGCTATTCGAGCTTTCTATGCATAAAACAGAGCATGTGATCGTCAGAGCTGGGCTGAACATTTTCTGTCATGTCATGCCCATGTGGAGCAGAATGTCACCTTTTTGAAGGTCGGATTAAATAAGCTATGGGGATCTTTAAATCACCTGGAGCTTGTGAGGATAGAAAGAAGAAGAGACCTGGTGGGGTTTTTTTGTGAGAAGTTGATTTAAAATACAGACGTTGGTGCAAGGATGAAGTCATTGTTAAAGATTAGAGAGAGCCTAGAATTCTAAAGCTGGAGGGATTTTAGAAATAAAACATCCATGCATGAGGAGACTCAAAGACAGAATTACTTGCCCAGGGTCATGCAGCAAATTGGCTGCAGAAGCAGGGCTAGAACCTCGGGTTCTGGGCTCTGGTGCTGCTTTGTGTCCTGCCAAGGCCCAGCCCCAGTCAGCAGGGCTGCCTGCAGATGCTGAAGAAAGGACCTGGCAAGCCAAGCACTCCCCCAGACCTCGCACTGCAGGGAGCTGCTGCTTTGTCAAGACGGTGCATTCCCACGTCCACATGGCTTAGGTTCCCTTCCGCTTCCCGCATCCGGCTGCTCATGACTACACTTCTCGGCCTCACCAGCCAAGAAGGCACACAGATAGCGCTCAGAATGCACATAGGGCAGATGGGAGGTTGTGGGGAAAGAGCTCAGCTAACTAGCAGGGATCTGTACTAACCAGCTAGGTGACCTTGGGCACGTGTCTTCAATTCTCTGGACTTCAGGCTCCTTAAGACCAAAACGTGGACATAGAATGAACCATCTCTGGGAATTTAGGAGCAGTTTTTATTTTGCTAAAGTGGAACCCTTTTATTCTAGGGGAACGCTTCATTGGTCACCCACCCCTAGCAGGAAGGAAGAGAAGGGATGGAATGGTTCTTGTTGAAGGCAAGGAGGAACATGCACTTTCTTTCTGTCTTCTGCATCCCCAACCCAGCCTTGAGACCCCTTCTCAAGCTGGGGACTCTAAGAGTATGGCTGGGAAAACACTGAAACAGCTGCCTCAAAGACACATTCAGCTTCAGCATTTTATGAATCTGATAATAGCTTGGACTCAGGTGTCTGAACAGGGCCTGGATTAATACAGGGCACAATACCCTGAGACCCCACCCAAGGCTTTTGCGGATTGAGGTTCTCCCTGCTCCTCTTCTCCCAGGACAAAGAGCCCAGTGCATGCGGGGGGGGGGGGGGGGGGGGGGGGGGGGGCTTCCCTGCACCTGCCCATCTCCTTGGGTCCTCTCTCTCTCCCTCGGCTTTCCCCTGGACGAAGAAGCAGCACGGCTTCAAGGACTGAGGCCGATCCTGCAAGAGGAGAGGCCTTGGGTGCCTTGAGAATTAGGTTAGACTGTCCATTTAGGTTGCTGCAAGAAAATCAGCTCCTGCCAACTCACAGGAGAACTGGGGCAGAGAATCACCGAGCATCTCATTTGCTCTCAGATCAGGGTTGTGGGCCACCTGGGAAACAAAGAAACTGTGAGGAACGCTCCTGTATTTGCAGAGCTGCAGGGCATGGCCCGTGTTAGAACGGTGGCCCCACGACGGGCTGTGACACACAGAGCGGCAGTGTCCCCTCAGGCCAGACCCTTGTCTCCTTTCTCTGCCTTTACTATCCTTGACCAGCTCAGCCTTGCATCTTCTCCATGTGATATTTCTAACCCATTCCTAGCAGCCGTTTATTATTAGCTATGTTCTTTAAGGCAATTAGACATATTTCTCGTAGTATACTGCTCACTAAATCCCTTCTTGCCTTTTTTCACACCTCTGGAAAGGAAGCGTGATTTATTCAGTTACTGCTGGGTGCCCACACAGGGCATAAGGGGATTGCTGTGAATGCCATCTGCTTTAAGCTCATTTGAAGTGGATGTCTTTATGTATTTCCAAGCGAGAAAACTGAGGCTCAAAGGGGCAAAATGACTCAGAGAGTATAATGGGTAGGCCTAGTATTTGCACCCAAGCACACCAGATTCACTTTGCCAACTTCCAGTGCCATTTTATGCAAGAACGCAGATAAAGTCTCGGCCTTCTGAGGAGTGCGGGGGCTTTGAACTTTCAGAGCGCCTGCTGAGGACGCCTGCCTCTTCCTCGCCACGTTGGCATTGACGGTTGAGAGGGGGAGCTGCCAAGCTAGCCAGCAGTCAGAGGGGCTTGTGCGGGTGTGAGGAAGGGAGCCAAGGGGGGGAAATGAAGGCACTGCCCAGGCAGAGGCCTGCAGCCACGCCACAGAGGAGGCAGGACGGAGGGATGTGGGGTTCTTCTTCCTGGGCTCTGAGAACTTAAAGCGCAGGTGAGTTGGGGGCAAAGCACACCTGTAAATGGGATCATTTCCAAATATTCTGTGATTATTTGGGGATGTATTGGCAACCCCTACTTTATTCCCACCTATCAGATTTCTCTGTTTCACTCATTGTGTCTCTAAAATGTAGCTCTGTTTCGCTTCAAAAAGCCTTAAGGAGCCTCTGTGACTGACCATACCCCTTAGGCGTCAGGTGCCATCTGCTAGGAAAGGGGATCATGGCAGGCTCGTGCCGGCCGCTCCTCCTCATTGCATCTTAGGCAGTGACACAGGCGGGAGCCTTTAGGCAGCTCTTGAGTCGGGAGGCTGGAGAGGAGTATCAGGTGTTTTCAAATATAAAAACATTTTGCCAGCAGCACTCTTCTAGTGTCCAAGGTGTGCTTTGCAGGAGAACGTCAGCCATGTGCCCGGTGCGAAGTCCCCTGGACACCATTCCATTTGCATGTTGGCGAGCCTGGCGCCAGGCCGATATAGCCACCAGAAACGCCATTCCAGGCCCCAGCACTGCAGAAGAGCAATCTTCTGCCCAGAAATGTTCCTGGGGGCTGGAAACTCACTTATCTGCAGGCAAAATGGCCAGCGTGGGGTTTTAGCCCTGCTTCTCTGCAAAAAGAGGTGCTGAATTACCCCGCACGTAACAAATGGTTGCCCTGCTCTCCTAAAGCTGCCAACACAAATTGAATTGTATTTTTTCATTGGTGTGTACAGTGGGTGTGCTCTAGAGCCAGCACTAATTTCCCCCAAGCAAGATAAATGCACAGACCCAAGCCTTTCCCCCTACATTCTGTCTCATTCTAGCAAATTAAAATGTCACCATGCTACAGCAATGCTTTAGGAGATCTGGTCAGACGGGGATGGCGCAGATGGGGTGGGGAGGCTAGCATTTGATCTCACACCTCGGCCACCACTTCACTTCAATAACCAAGGAGAATGAAAACTGATAAAACCCGGTTAGAACACTCCCAGCTTGCCACAACAGAAGAGTCTGCAGAAGGTGGCATGGATGGAACCTTGCAAGAAGCAAAAAGCTAGTATTCTGGCAGGTTTCTGAAGACTTATTTTTACCTTACTGGTATCCTGTCATGGATTTGCCTCCGTTCACTCATAACCAACCACAATCAATTCGGTTTAATTGAATTCTATCAGAAATTTCACCTGGACTGGCCACTTCATGAAGCACAGTTCACCACCAAAACAAGAGTCTGCGACGAGAAATGGAGTTAGGTTGTGAGAGGCTGTCGCGGGGCATGGCAGTAGGAAACGGAATCGTGTTTGCAGCCGGAATGCCACTGGTTGTGCCCACCTGGCTTCTCTGAAATCGTGGAAGAACGCATGTGAGTCATGCAAGACCTGGTTTGCACATGTTCCTTCTCTCCCGGGCATTGAGGGCATTGCAACAAGCTCCTTTGTGTCTTGAAGGTGCCCTTTTAGAAAAGGGGGTGTGTGCTCGTAGATCTGTGCCTCGTTTCATTTTTTTCGGAGCAGAAAACACAGGCCCCTAAGACAATCCTGAGGACCACAGCAGTGGCTGAGAGAGGAATCCCAGGGCCAGCGCACTCCCACCACCCCATCAAACCAGCAGAACGCTACCATTTTGTAGAAGCATTGACCCCAAAGCAATTCTAGGGTGCTTTTGCCTGTTCCCACCCACGTGCTTTTCTCACTGAATCTTCATTAACAAAGGTCTTCAAAGGGGCACTTCATGTGAGAAGCAGCCAAGAAAGAGACTTTGGAGGCTGAAATGGTGACATCCAGGGTGTTTCAATCGCTTATAAGGCAATTGGCACCAAACATGAAATCGAAGCTATCTCAGAAAATTCAAGATAAAGGGTAGCCAACCGATAGCGCTTACAAACAAAAGCAGAGAACACCAACAAAGGCAGGCCGGCGGAAACTCATCGTCATGCTATTTAACCCTCTCACGCATGTTTCCATTTAGAAAGAGCCTTCATATTGTTGCTCCCACTCAGCACCCTGCAAGTGGACCCGGAAGAGGTGGCATGGCCCTGCTTTACAGGTGGGGAGGCTGCGGCTCAGAGAGAGTGGCAGGAGCTAGTCCGCACACAGCTCGGATCCAAACCCAGCTCTCCTGACACTACCGCTGTGTCCTAACCCCTGCACCACACGCCCTCTCTACACAAGAATAGACACGGTGAAGCTGTTGGCTCTGCTCCAGCATCAGCGAGACTGTAAGGACAGTTTTCCAATGGAAGGTTCTGGCCAGGGACTCTCCTCCCTCAAGGCCTTTGCGCTTGGTGTTCACAGCGCCTGAAATTCTCTTCCTCGTATACCCACGTCTCCCTCCTGTGCATCCCTCAGCTCACAAGTGAGGTTTTTCTGACCACCCCCACTCCATGCCCATCACGTTTTTCCTCCTTTCTCTCATAAAGGCTTCCCCCCAGCACGTCTCTTTGTGTATGTGTGTGTTCTGTCAATGGCCTGCCTCCTGCCTCTGAGTCCAGCCATGACAGATGAGACTTTGTCACACTTGCTCTATCCCAGTGTCTAGATTAGGAATTGCTGTTTCTGTAGAGGGCTGGATAGTAAATAGTTTAGGCTTTGGGGCCCATAGATTCTCTGTTGCAGCTATTCAGCTCTGCCATTGTAGTGTGAAAGCAGCCATAGATAATACACTTACAAATGGACATGACTGTCTTTCAACAATATTTAATGTATGGACACTAAAATTTGAATTTCATGTAATTTTTATGTATCATGATATGGCTTCTGCCCCCACCCCCAACAACCATCTCAAAATGTAAAAACCGTTCTTACCTATTGGCCATACAGAACAGCTGTTGGGCTGGATATGGCCTTTGGACAGTTTGCTGACCTCTGGTCTAGATCAGTGGTTGGCATAGAGGAGGCACGCAGTAAATAATCGTTCGATGTACGGATTTGTAGACATTAATCATTCTTTCATTAAATTGGTGGTAGATGCTATGGAGAAGAAATTGAGGGTGCTATGAGAATATAATAGGCACTCAGATTATGTGCCAAGGAGGGTATGACAGGCAGGTGGGCAGGCATGTAGGACATGTGCAAATACCCAGTGGCACGAAGGAGCCATCAGTATGGCTGCACTGAGATCTGTGCTGGGCAGTGGGGACAAGGACCCTCCCATGAGCGAGTGCCCAGCTCTCAGGGCCATGTGTGCTGTGCTAAGGGATTTGGCTTCAAGCCTGGTGTCTAAAACTTTTCACGTGAATGGCAGACAGCCACCCCTCTGGATGGCTGAAATCTTGAGTTCTCCATGAAAGGGCTCAAGACCTCTCCACAAATGCACCTCACAGCGTCATTTCCAAGGAAAGAAATCCCCATCTATCCCTAGGCAGAACAAACCCAAAATAGCTCTAAGTGACATCAGTCAAGATAAGCAAAGTACTGCAATTTTGAAGTGATACTCTGAACACCTCCTGTTCTTTAAAATGGGATGTGACCCTCCCCACTTTGCAAGATGAGTTCAGTTGTCTGTGTGACAGAGAGGATGAGATGATTTTCCTCACACGGGCTCTTAACCTTTTATCACTCATTCTGAGAAGGTGCAGCATGTTCTTCAGCTGGGTTTTCTTTGTGTTTACTGTGATTGTTTATAAGCCACTTGTGTGTGGCTGAGCCCCTGCGGGTCTCTGGGTGCTCTGTGGAGGTCTTCAGTGGGTCCTCTGCAGAACAGTCCTTTTCACCATTCACCCTCATGGGCAAAGGACACAAATCATGCCTCCCTCATCTCTCTGGGCCTGTACACTCTGTTTGTGTTCCTGTGTTTCCACTTTTCTCCTCCAGCTTTCTCTCTCATCTTTTTACCCCACCCCCTACCCCAGGCTTCTGCTTCGTAATTATTCATAATATAAACAGAAGACTTTAATATTTTGTTATAATTATTTGAAAAGATTTTATGATTGCTGCTTCTAGCTTAAAAGTTTGATGAGAGAATGGACTTATATTTCTTTCTCAGAAACAGGTAAATACAGTTTTTCTTTGTTGCCAAGCCCCCATTGGACAAAATATGCACCATCCGCTCTCTGCCCAATGCCAGGGAACTGTGTTCTCCTCAGAATCATTCTGGAGCAACCAGCTTTCCTGTTGAGAGAATGAGAAGTCTAAGAGAGAGAGGCTGTTTGTCAGAGGCTTTGAGGAACCTGACCCTGGAGTTGGGGTGACCCAGTTCTACGAAAGAGCTTTCTCCAAGGGCTCAGCCTTAGACCCCACTCCCATTGAGATGGTTTCCATCTGTGTATGAGACCTTGTGGTCTGGGTCTAGGTGACCCTAGGAGCCCTTTCGACCCCAAGCACTTTCACAAACACAACCCCGTTCTGTTCAAACGTTTCCCTCTTCTCACACAACACTCCCAGAACGCTCACCTTCTTGAGCATTATCTGCCCTACCTGAGCAGACCCCCCAAGCTCCCCCTCCAGCAGAGGTCCTTACACAGGAAGCCCGTTCCACACACAGATAGCTATATGTGCATACAGCCATGCCAGCTTCTAGGTCTAGTGTCTCACATATCTTCAGAATCGTGGCTGGTTTGTCTTCCCTTTCCTTTTAGAAATCTATTAGAATCCTAGGTTTTAATAGTTGTTTTCTTGATATAAGGAGTTTAATTGTGCAGCTCTTAGCATGCCCTAGAGAGTCTAATGAGAAATAAATAATCCTAAATAGCCTCCCTTAGGAATGCAGGATAAACTCTTTACCCAGAGGCTCTTGTTAAGGAGATTTGCTAATTGTTTGCACAGTGGCCGACTACTCCCCAATTAAGTAGGCGCTTCCTTCAGGGCTGGGACGTTTCTTATCCTACTAGGGTAGCTCCCTCAGTCCTCAGCACAGGCCTGGCATAGGAGGGTCTGTATTGCCCCCAGGAACCCCTTTGTTCCTCTTGATTGTTTGAGCACTGGCTAAGGGACTCAGTGTTCTATTGCTTCTATCGCTTTTTCTGTGAAAAGAGACACTGTCTCTGGACCTCATCTGGGGGAAGAAAAGGGGAAGGAAGTCTCATGTATTGAGCACCAGTGACACCCTGTGCTAGGTACGTTCCCATCTGTTATTACCCCTGATCTCTATGAGGCACATTTTAGTATTCACCCCATTTTATATCAAGGACAGTACTACATATGCATATATCAAACTATACTACAAGGCAATAGTGAGCAAAAAACACATAATGATACTGGCATGAAAACAAACACACAGATCAATGGAACAGAATCAAGAGCCCAGAAGTAAACCACACCTATATGGACATTTAATCTGTGACAATGGAGGCAAGAATGTATAATGGGGTCCTCAGTAAGCGAAGCTAAGTGGTTTGCCCGTGTAATGCAGTTGTGAAGCAACAGGACGTGCAGTCAGGACCCAGGATGGCAGGGGCTAGGGCACCGTGGGTAGTCGTCACTCTGCCTCTGTTGTGGTTACAAAACCAGGCCGCTTGATTTCCCAGCTCAGGCCCTAAGGGTAAATGAGAGGAAACACAACATTCATCCAGATCTGTGGAGGAGCCTTACACATTGGATGAACTGCAAGTAGTTTAAGCCTTATCAGGTGCAGATCAACAGCCAGTGTCTGAAGGGCCTGCCAGTGGGCCCCATGGTTGGAAGTCTCCGGGGTACTGAGCCCCTCCCTGGGTGAAAAGAAGGGTGCTGCAGAGGACCCAGGCTACAGTCTCCAAAGAAAGACCCCGCCACCCCTACCCCACTGCAAAGAGCTGAAAGAATGAGTGCTCTGTGGGTTCCTCTTACAGCCTGTACACAAGACCCAGGTTGAAGAGATGCCATCCCCCACGGCCACACCAGTGGCGAGCAAATGCCTTTCCCACCCAGCCCCATGGAGAAACTGCTGGCACCGCATGTCAATTTTAGAACCCAGAAGGGAAGAAGGGCTTCCCTCCAAATCAAGTTCTTTCCTCTCTCTTCACCATCTCTGCCAACCCCAAACCCAGCCCACATTTTCTGTTACTTCACAGGCTGTGGGGTCAGGGAGCAGGTAGAACAGGGGTGGAAAGGAGTCACTTGGCTAAGCTCTAGGGGGCTGGGCCATGTCTGGGGACAACTTGGAGTCACTCACCAGAGAAGCACATGACACGTTCTGATTTACTTAGAGAAACCAGTTCCCAATTCGATTCTCTCTGCGCCTTCTCATTTCTAGACTTAGGCAGTGACACTTGTTGCCACTACAAAATGTGGCAGTGGGAAAAAAATGTCTTAATGCTGTTGACAAAAGGGGCAAGGCACTCTGTTCAATCAGCTGTAGGAAAGACTAAATTATTAAACTGCCTTTGTCAGTCACCGGGAAAGGTAATTTCATCGCTGACTTTTAAGTTTTTCATTAATTAACCACTTTTTCAGTTCAGTGCTCCCCAGCGCGGTGAACACCCTCGCCAGAGCTGTTTTTGCAGGGGGGCTGGTGGAGGGACTTGGCTTTGGCCCTGCTGCTCCCAGTGACATATGGATGTTTTTGTGTTTTGTTTTTTTTTGGCATCTCTTTGGCTGTGCGCTGGTTGCAGATATTGGATGTTTCATTTAAGACTCAGAGTCTCACCCAAACTGTCTGCAATTTAATATGTCACAATATATATGCGGGTAAATCATCTCTGTGTCATCTTTCTTAACATTCTGTTATTAAAGCCCATTTTTCATGGTAAAATATTCCTCCAAGAGATGGCAGGAGGTGCACGTATCCCTGCGCCTAGTATTTAACACTAATGGGCTGAGCCTTCTCTCTGAAACTAAACTGAGAATTGAGAAAATGTAGCAGAATGAATCAGGAAAATACTTTCTTGGAAATGGAATGAGATTTAGACTAGATAGGAGATTCAGAAGAAAGCTGACATTTTACCTGAACTCCCCAGATAATTGCTTCATCTTTTGCACTTCACTTGGAAAGTAGAAACCTGGCTAGACTTGCCTAAGGAACCACTGGTGACTTGTTTCAGGGAGTCTGTGCTGTGGGACTCGGTCAGGCAGATGCATGCAAACTTTTTAGGATGTTTTCAAGTGCAGCAATAAGTTGATGCTGCTGTGTTATTGTGAAACTTTTATCCGAAGACATCTTTTTTAGTAAGAAGAGTCTGAACTGTCACTCTTGCTAGAAACAGCAGAGAAAAGCTTTGTCGATTCAAAGGCAATACCTGAGTACCTACTATGTGACAGGCACAGGACGAACAGGTGTTGGGCATGTGGAGAAGAATGTGGGCTTGACCCCCGCCCATTCGTGAGCGACTGCATTGAGATGGAAAATGTCAGGAGGTACTGCTTGTTGGCTTTCAGCAAGGCTAGTATTTCTGGGCCTGAGTCACATGACTCCACTGTATCAATAAGCCATAGGTAATCAATCTGTTAGCAAAGAGGCATTGAGTATCTACTGAGTTCTTAATGTTGTGAGAATACAGACCACAGTAAGACAATCAAGTGATGTGATTTAGTTTCTGTTGCCTTTGGTGACTGCACGACTGATGCTTCCTATACCATGACTTCTTCATTTACATAAAGCACCACCCATAGTTCCTTGCAGCTTAAAAAAATCGGGGAAAGCCGGGACGGCTCAGCGGGTTGAGCGCTCGCTTTGAGGCCATGAGGACCGAGGATCGAATCCCGGCTCCGGCCCAGGCAGGACCCACGTGCTGAACTGGGGAGTTCCCACAGTTTGGTTCTCTAACTGTCTCTGTCTCTGTCTCTCTCTCTATCTGTCAAAA